>JAKOGI010004706.1:0-21844 GCA_029747015.1 Carnegiea gigantea | reverse complement strand
AGTAGCCATGGAGGAAGAAAAGGGGGAGAACGATCAGGAGGAAAGCCTTGAAGAAGAAATTGAACTCAAGGTTGAAAAAGAAGAAATACTTCACTTAGAGAAGGTTTCTCAAAAGCCAAACAAAATTGAAGAAGAGCATGCAAATATTCATTTCAATCCAAAGGAGCAAGACCATATCCTATCCTTTCCCCACAAAATCACATTAACCCCCATTCAACCTTCCCAAATCCTCAAACCACATAAAGCCTCACAAAATGATCTATTACTCCCCTCTCTTTCCCCAACCGAATCTCACCTTAGTTTTCACCCTTCCCACCCCCACTTTTATCAAACCTCTGTGCATATTGCTTTTCAAGTGCTGCCTTTTGACCTTATTCCATCTCCCAAACCGAAAGACAGTCCTCACTTGGATGTCTTTCTCATCCCCCTCCTCTATGCCACCCTACAAATGATGCCCTTTGGCCACTTCCTATAAGAGCTCCCATTTCATAAGCATGCCTCCCTTCATGAGAAGCTTGCCAATCCTTTGAGTTTGAGGACAAACTCAAAACAACCCGGGGAGTATGATGCATATTTCCATATGCATCATTTTTATTCAAGTCCAATTTCAAATAAGAAAAGGGTCAAAGAAGATCATGCATGGAAATGTGCCTATTTGGTCTTCTTAAGTGAGTTCAAAGACTCACGACACTATGAAGAGGTCAAAAAGAGGTTAAGCTTTGCTAGAAATTTGACGCTGAATTCATCCCTGCGGAACCCGATTTTTGTGACCATTTTTGGACAAGCTCAAGTGGACCCACAACTTGAGGGCCCATGTGCTTTTGAAGCTTAAGATGTCAGCTTTAAAATAAGCCCAATTTTATTTAATTTGGACATCATTTGATTGGGCAAAATATCACTCAACGATACGTTGTGCTGATCCAGTCCAGTCTGAGATAGGTGCATTGTTTGGGCCATAACTTTCAAACCGCTTATCCAAATTGAGCAAATGAGCCCATTCGGGAAAATAGACTTCCAGGGCTTTCTAACAAGCCCAAGAACGCGTGATTTGGCCGATTATTCTGGAAGTTATGCTCTGTTGAAGTTGAGGCAGTTGCAAGGATTAATGCTGGGAATATGAAGAGTCTTAGGTTACATATATTTGTGTGGCTGATATTGTGCACTTTTTAGATGCTTCTAGATTGATGTAATCAGCTGCAAAAATCCTAGAATATTCCTTGTAACCTCCCCCACCCCCTTTTATGATGTGTCTTTTCATTTTTCTTAGACTTTTCATTAGCTAGTTTTAATTGTTAGGAGTTATTTGAGTCTTTTGATTGTCTTTGCTGAGTCTATAAAAGGGGAGGGGCATGTGAAGCTAATCATTCAGCATTGTAAGAGATTTCCAAAGTAATACAAGCACCTTTGAGAGTGATTCTCATTTGTGTCTCAAAAACTCCTAGTTCTATATCTTGAATTTGGCTAATTCAAGTGGTGTTCTAGGTTCTCTATCTTTTCCAATTGGAGTGATTCCTTGGTTAAGACAAGAGAATTAGCCCAAGATCAAGTCATTGAGTGGCTCCGTGAAGGATTATCTCAATTACAAGATCTTGTTCTATCCCTTTTCTTGTGTAGTGAAGTGCTTCATCCATCTCATCCATCTTTCATTTCTCTTCCCAATTTGGCTTATTTTGAGTTGGAGTTTGATTTGGTTCACTTGCCACCCACATATACATCAATTGGTATCAGAGCCAAGGGTCTTAAGTGACCCACATCACACCCACATACATCCCAAAAAGCCAAAATACAAAAAACAAAAAGAGGCACAAACCGGCAATCCGAGTCTCGAAGACCAGAGAATCAGCACGGTGCCCCCGTGCCACCATACACGACCGTGCCATATCATTTTTCCAGAAATCTTCAAGTCGAGACGGAGCACGGTGCCCCCGTGCCACCCAGCACGACCGTGCCACTATACTTTTCTGCATTTCCTCAAGTCGAAGCATAGCACGGTTCCCCAGTGCCCCATTGCACGACCGTGCCCTCCCTCCTCTTCTCCAAAACAGCCTTTTTCTAGCCTAAGCACATAACCCACAAAGAACCCTTAAGCATTCATCCATCATGATTTCTCTTGGGAACTTGAGAAAAGATATTGCTTTGATTGAAAAGGAGATGGTCATCCTTGAAACTCCAAAGTTTCGTGGCCAAAAAGAAGATTTCCCTTACTAGATTTCCAAAGTGGATCAAGTTTTCACTCGCTACAATATTGACGAGCAAGAGAAGTTTAAAGTGGTTATCAAGAAGCTCCGAGGCCATGCGCTTGAATGGTGGGAAAAGTACAAGTATAAGAGGAAGAAGAGAGGAAAAAGTAAGATCAAAACATGGGACAAGTTGAGAGGAAAATTAATCGATGCTTTTGCTCCAACCTCTTACTTACACAACCATCCTTTACTTTCCTTTGAGGTAAACAACTTTGATTCCTCTTCTAAAAACCTCTCTTTCAACAAGGGAAGCTCAATTCCATCCCCTCAACCGACATTTTTAGCCCCTTCCACTCCACAAAAGAAGCAAACTCCACAAACAAGCCAAGCCCTTGCAGATCGACCTAACCCCGACCCTTTGAACCTTAGGAGGTGTTCTAAGTGTCAAGGCTTTAGTCACACACCAACGGGCTGCCCCAACAAGGAATTCATCACCATCGCCGAATGGGAAGTAGCCATGGAGGAAGAAAAGGGGGAGAACGATCAGGAGGAAAGCCTTGAAGAAGAAATTCAACTCAAGGTTGAAAAAGAAGAAATACTTCACTTAGGGAAGGTTTCTCAAAAGCCAAACGAAATTGAAGAAGAGCATGCAAATATGCATTTCAATCCAAAGGAGCAAGACCATATCCTATCCTTTCCCCACAAAATCACATTAACCCCCATTCAACCTTCCCAAATCCTCAAACCACATAAAGCCTCACAAACTTATCTATTACTCACCTCTCTTTCCCCAACCGAATCTCACCTTAGTTTTCACCCTTCCCACAACCACTTTTATCAAACCTCTGTGCATATTGCTTTTCAAGTGCTGCCTTTTGACCTTATTCCATCTCCCAACCCCAAAGACAGTCCTCACTTGGATGTCTTTCTCACCCCCCTCCTCTATGCCACCCTACAAATGATGCCCTTTGACCACTTCCTACAAGAGCTCCCATTTCATAAGCATGCCTCCCTTCATGAGAAGCTTGCCAACCCTTTGAGTTTGAGGACAAACTCAAAACAACCCGGGGAGTATGATGCATATTTCCATATGCATCATTTTTATTCAAGACCAATTTCAAAGAAGAAAAGGGTCAAAGAAGATCATGCTTGGAAGTGTGTTTATTTGGTCTTATTAAGTGAGTTCAAAGACTCACGACACTATGAAGAGGTCAAAAAGAGGTTAAGCTTTGCTAGAAATTTGGTGCCGAATTCATCCCTGCGGAACCCGATTTTTGTGACCACTTTTGGACAAGCTCAAGTGGACCCACAACTTGAGGGCCCATGTGCTTTTGAAGCTTAAGATGTCAGCTTTAAAATAAGCCCAATTTTATTTAATTTGGACATCATTTGATTGGGCAAAATATCACTCAAAGATACGTTGTGCTGATCCAGTCCAGTCTGAGATAGGTGCATTGTTTGGGCCATAACTTTCAAACCGCTTATCCAAATTGAGCAATGAGCCCATTCTGGAAAATAGACTTCCAGGGCTTTCTAACAAGCCCAAGAACGCGTGATTTGGCCGAGTATTCTGGAAGTTATGCTCTGTTGAAGTTGAGGCAGTTGCAAGGATTAATGCTGGGAATATGAAGAGTCTTCGGTTACATATATTTGTGTGGCTGATATTGTGCACGTTTTAGATGCTTCTAGATTGATGTAATCAGCTGCAAAAATCCTAGAATATTCCTTGTAACCTCCCCCAACCCCTTTTATGATGTGTCTTTTCATTTTTCTTAGACTTTTCATTAGCTAGTTTTAATTGTTAGGAGTTATTTGAGTCTTTTGATTGTCTTTTGCTGAGTCTATAAAAGGGGAGGAGCATGTGAAGCTAATCATTCAGCATTGTAAGAGATTTCCAAAGTAATACAAGCACCTTTGAGAGTGATTCTCATTTGTGTCTCAAAAATTCCTAGTTCTATATCTTGAATTTGGCTAATCCAAGTGGTGTTCTAGGTTCTCTATCTTTTCCAATTGGAGTGATTCCTTGGTAAGACAAGAGAATTAGCCCAAGATCAAGTCATTGAGTGGCTCCGTGAAGGATTATCTCAATTACAAGATCTTGTTCTATCCCCTTTTCTTGTGTAGTGAAGTTCTTCATCCATCTCATCCATCTTTCATTTCTTTTTCCAATTTGGCTTATTTGAGTTGGAGTTTGATTTGGTTCACTTGCCCCCCCACATATACATCACAAGACTCTAAAAATTCAGCTAACAAATGAGGTATATTGCAATTGAACCCTAGGAAAAATGAAAAGACAAGAAATTAAGACAAAGTAATTAAACAGTGACTCTTTAAGAACCCAAGCCTTTAAGACTTCCTCCCTTTAATGTAGAAACCTTCCAAATACTCCAAATAGGTGCTAATACTCTGGAAATGCTGAAAGTTGAGCATTTAGAACCGTAGGGAAAGAATTATGCATTTAATCACACACATTTAATGCATACGTTACAACCTGTAGCAGGGTCAACTTCCCTGGGCCATAACTTCGTGGGTACTAGTCCAAATTGGACAAAATAGGTATCCCTGGAAAGCTCAAGAAGTCTAGTTTCTAGTGGAACAAGTTTCATTGGATTTTACCTGCCGAGTGAAAGATATGGGCCAAACAATCCAAGCTGCCAGAACTGTAACTGAAAAGTCCAGCAGAACCAAATGCTTCTTTAAGCATAATTGCACACTTCCTTGGGCTGATTTATCCATTTGGGCCTCAAGCTAACTTACTAAGGCTTCCAAAAAGCATAACTTCAGGTTCCCAAGTGAATTTATGGGCCATGAAAGCGTTGTTCCAAAACCGGGTAAATTCTGGACCATCCTGATAGTTTTGATAGCTGGGCTTAGAAGGCTGATTTGAACAGGCAAACGACGTCCAAATGACCTGATTCTTGATTTATTGGAAAGCGTATTTCTGGAACTAAAAGAACAAGGCAAAAAGAAGGGCCCAACATGATATAAAGTCAGGCAACCAAGGTCAGAAACGCGAGACTCTTGCTGGGCAGAATCGAAAAGTGATCCTCTTGGGCTTCAAGTTGGTTTCTCACAAGCTTAAGAACCTTTTGGACATCCTTGGATTTGGGCTGACCTTGGGGTTGACCGTCATCATGATCCTCCATGGGCACATCATGCTTGCTCCCAAAAAAAAAAGGTCTGTTAAAAATAGCATTTTGAAGTTCAAGTAAAACTCTATAAAGTGCCTTTTACTATGGAATTCAAACAATGGAGTAGAAAAAAGATTTTGCCAAACTTGGATTTGAAATAAAGTTACCCCAAAGGGATTTAATGAACAAGGTTGCATGCAATGCCCTATGAGATGTGCATCATACTCCCCTTGTTGGGAAAGAATTGCCCTCAATTCTTGTTGAGAGTAAGGACAACCTCCTTGACTTGAGCATTGCTCAAATCCATGTACAATCTCCTCTTGCTTCAATTCAAACTTTTCTGGGCCACCCAAGATGATTAATATCTTGCAAGGACCATCTTCGTCTTCATGCTCATCAAATCTTGGAGGTAGGTCAAAGTTAATCTCATTGTCTTCATGATGGAAATCCTTGTAAAGAGGGAGATGAAATTCTTCCTTGTGAACTTGTTCTTCTTCCTCACAAAAAGGTGAAGGAGCTGAGGTTTCTCCTAGCTCTTTAAAGTCTAAGAGCTCATCATCATCATAGTCTTCAAAGTTTAAGAGTTCTTCATCACCATAGTCATCAAAGATGGGAGGTAGATCAAACCGATTTAAATCTTCTTCCTCTTCATCTACTTCTTCATCTTCATACGAGATGATTTCCTTCAAGGGCAGCAAGGTAGGAAGGCTAGAAATATAATGACTCTTTGGACTCCCCGTGTTGAAAAAGGTGTCCACACATGAGGGCCTTGAGCAATTCTTCTTAGGAAGTAGAGAACCATGTTTGAGCATGTAAGTGAGTGGGCCAAAGGCACCGATCAACTTATTCCTCAACTTCTTCCAAGTTCTCACCTTCTCTTTTCCTTTCTTCCATCTCTTAAACTTGTAATTTTTCCACCATTGAATTGCACAACCTCTCAATTTTGAAATAACCACCTTGAACTTCTCGTGGTCACTAAGGTTGTGACAATCAAAGGCTTGCTCTACCTTAGAAAACCAAGTTGTAAACTCATCCTTTTGGCCATAAAATCTTGGTATTTCAAGGCTAATCAACTCAATGTTAATCAAGGCTAGCTCTTTTTTGAAGTTACTAAAGGTAGGCATGATGGATTGATGTATATGTGGGTGGTAAGTGAACCAAATCAAACTCAAATAAACCCAAATAAGAATTGAACCAAAGTAAAGAGAAAATGGAAGGTTGATTGAGATGGAATGAAATAATAACAAAAAAGAACAAAGGATAAACAAGACCTTGCACTTGAGATAATCCTTCGCGGAGCCACTCAAGGACTTGATCTTGGGCAAATCCTCTCATCTTCACCACGGAATCACTCCAATTGGAAAAGAAAAGAGAACCTAGAACACCACTTGAACTTGCCAAAATTCAAGATATAGAACTAGGGATTTTTTTTTTTTGGACACAAATGAGAATCACTCTCAAGGTGTTTGTACTACTCTTGGAAAAGCTTACAACTCTGAATTCCAAATGCAACTACATAACCCACCTATTTATAGGCTAAACAAAGATAACCAAAAGACTTAAAAACTCCTAGCAATTAAAACTAGAAAATTGAAAAGGCTTGGAAAAATAAAAAGACACAAGTTAAAGGGATGGGGGAGGTTACAATGAACATTCTAGACTTCCTATCAGCTGAAGAAATCCATCCAAGTCGTGCATGATGTCAGCAAGGTGATGTCATGTAACCTATGTCTCTTCATTTTCCCAGCATTAACTCCATGCAGCAGCCTTCGCTTCAACTGAGCATAACTCTCAGCACACACGTCCCAATCAGGTGATTCTGGGCTTGTTGGAAAGCCCTGGAAATATATTTTCCATAATGGGCTCATTTACTCAATTTAGATAAGTAGATCAAAAGTTATGGTCCGAACATTACACCTATATCAGAACTAGACTGGAGCAGGACAACTTCCCTTTGAGTGCTACTTTGCCCAATCAAATGACGTCCAAATTAAATAAAATTTGGCTTATTTTAAAGCTGACATCTTAAGCTTCAAAACCATGTGGCCTCTCAAGTTGTGGGTCCACTTGAGCTAGTCCAAAAAATGAGCAGAAAAAAAAAATTACCTTCCGCAGGGATGAATCGGGCACCAATTCTTCGGGAAGGAATATGAGTTTTATCCAGATTTTCGCCACTTGCTTGACTACTTCATGGTGTCTAAAGTCCTTGAACTCACATAATAAGAGAAAATATGAGGGTTCCTATGCACGCTCTTGTTTGACACTTTTCTTCTTGGAAGTTGACCTTAAATAAAAATGATGCATATGGGAATATGCATCATACTCCCCGGGTGGTTTTGAGTTTGTCCTCAACCTCGGGAGTTCTTTTTTCTTCTCATACAAGAGGGCATATTTATGAAATGGGGTTCTTTGTGGACAAAAATTATAGGGCATCTCTTGAAGAGCAGTATGATCATGGGGTTGATAGAAGAGGGTAAGGGGAGGGTAGAAACTAGGGTTAGACTCGGTTGGGAGAAGAGAGGTGAGTAAGAGGTTCTTTTGTAAGACTTTTTGTGATTTGGGGGTTTGGGAAGGTTGAATGGGGCTAGGTTTATGCTCATCAAATCTTGGAGGTAGGCTCCAATTTATCTCATTATCTACTTCATTATAGGCGTCAAAGATGGGAGGTAGATCAAAGTTAACGTCACTATTTTCCTGATAATGACCTTCTCCATTTAAGACAAATGGATAGCTAACTTCTTTTTCTTCCTTCATGGCTTCTTCCCATTCGGTCAAGGTGATGAATTCCTTGTTGGGGCAGTTCGAGAGTGCATGATCAAAGTCTTGACACTTAGAACACTTTTTAACGCTCATGCTAGAACTCATGGTAGGACCAGATGTGTATGAGGCTGATTTGTGGATGTGTTTGGGTTTGGAAATTTGGTCAAGTAGGCAACCTAGGCTCTGATCCCAATTGATGTATATGTGGGTGGTAAGTGAACCAAATCAAACTCAAATAAACCCAAATAAGAATTGAACCCAAGTAAAGAGAAAATGGAAGGTTGATTGAGATGGAATGAAAATAATAACAAAAAAGAACAAAGGATAAACGAGACCTTGCACTTGAGATAATCCTTCGCGGAGCCACTCAAGGACTTGATCTTGGGCAAATCCTCTCGTCTTCACCAAGGAATCACTCCAGTTGGAAAAGAAAAGAGAACCTAGAACACCACTTGAACTTGCCAAAATTCAAGATATAGAACTAGGGATTTTTTTTAGACACAAATGAGAATCACTCTCAAGGTGTTTGTACTACTCTTGGAAAAAAGCTTACAACTCTGAATTCAAATGCAACTACATAACCCACCTATTTATAGGCAAAACAAAGATAACCAAAAGACTTAAAAACTCCTATCAATTAAAACTAGAAAATTGAAAAGGCTTTGAAAATGGAAAAGACTCAACATAAAGGGGTGGAGGAGGTTACAAAGAATATTCTAGGCTTCCAATCAGCTGAAGACATCCATCTAGAACACTCCAAGTCGTGCATGATGTCATCCACATGATGTCATGTACCCAAAGTCTCTTCATTTGCCCAGCATTTAATCCTTGCAGCAGCCTCCACTTCAACTGAGCATAACTCTCGGCACACACGTCCAAATCAGGTGATTCGGGGCTTGTTGGAAAGCCCTGGAAATCTATTTTCCAGAATGGGCTCATTTGCTCAATTTGGATAAGTAGATCAAAAGTTATGGTTCGAACATTACACCTATATCAGAACTGGACTGGAGCAGGACAACTTCCCTTTGAGTGCTATTTTGCCCAATCAAATGACGTCCAAATTAAATAAAATTGGGCTTATTTTAAAGCTGACATCTTAAGATTCAAAACCCTGTGGCCCCTCAAGTTGTGGGTCCACTTGAGCTAGTCCAAAAAATGAGCACAAAAAAAATTACCTTCCGCAGGGATGAATCGGGCACCAATTCTTCCGGAAGGAATATGAGTTTTATCCAGATTTTCACCACTTGCTTGACTACTTCATGGTGTCTAAAGTCCTTGAACTCACATAATAGGAGAAAATATGAGAGTTCCCATGCACGCTCTTGTTTGACACTTTTCTTCTTGGAAGTTGACCTTAAATAAAAATGATGCATATGGGAATATGCATCATGGATGAAGGGTAGGGGTTCTTTGTGGGTTAGTTTTGTGTTTAAGCTAAGGGATTGTGTTTGGGGTTGGAGCTTTAGCCAAGAGAGTAGCCAAAGCTCTGACACCAAATGATGCACTTCTAGGTCCTTAAAGGAAGAAGGACAAAGAAGGGATCGTAGTTGAGAAGGGGAGAGAGAAAGAGATCCATCTATGACCATGAATACCTACCCTCAAGGTGCTCCAAAACAATCAAAATCAATGGCTAAAGTGCAAAGAACATGCCTAGTTTGCCTTAGTCATTTTCAGCCTTCATCCTGTTTTCGGCCTGTGAACAAACCCGGTTTTGTACACCTTTTTACATGACCTTCCAATGGATATTATTGGGAAGCAGGAAGCCTAACTTTACGTTTAAGATGTGTTCTTTCCAATAAGACCAATTGCAAGTCATTTGGAGGTCATTTGCTACCTCAAATCAGCTGTTGAAGTCAAGTGCTCAAAACTGTTTCAATTCTGCCCAGTTCTGGAAATGGGTCTGTTTGGATGCCCAAAGCTCCTCCATTTGGACTGAAACTTTTATGGCTTGAAAGCATATTAAAAATATTATCAAGTGGCCATAAAAAAACTCATCCAAATTACACACTTGTGGAGCTATTAACCAGCAAATTAAGGGAAGAAACTCCCTTTTACCCGGGTAAAGGCAGCAGCTGCATATTGTTCTTTTTGAGGTGCTTTTTGCTCTTATCAAGGTTTAATCCACTTGAAAATGACTTGATTAGAGTGCCAAGCTGCTGATTGAGGTCTCCCAACCTCCCAAGGTCGACACCTAAGCCTCAAGATCAACAATGAAGATGTGTCAAGCCACGGTTTAATCTAACCGTTTTTGGTGTTGTTTTGATTTTCAGGTTTTTGCCTAGTTTAGTGATGTAATAAGTCTCAAGGGTAGGAACAACCCAAGCCAACTTACAATAAGAACACAACCAAAACAAGTGGAAACTCTCGAACCAGGGGTGGCACGGTCGTGCTTCAAGGCACGGGGGCACCGTGCCAACTTGCTGCCTAAGCACGCCTAGTTTGTGATTTTCATGGTTTTTGAGATGGCTTTTGTGTTTAGGCTCAAAACTGAATCAAAGCAAGAATTCTTGGCCTTGATTAAGCTTGAAATGAATATGAAAAGAAAAAAAGAAGAGAGGAATGAAGGTCACTGATTAGAACATGAAAAAAGGAGAGCTTTGGTTTAAGGAACCCAAAGCTAACTTCATGAACTTTAAGTGAATTCAATAGAATCTGGGTAGTTCTAAGCCTTGTGATTAGATAAGATACACCACTAATCACTTAGCTTAGGGCCCTTAATCTTGGATTAGGATAAGATACACCACCTAACCAAAGATCAAGACTCACTTGGGCACCACCTTAATCGGCCACAATTAAGGATAAGCAAGTTAAGTGTTTAAGAAATCACAAGACACAAAGTCTTTGCTCTCAACTTTAATACCCAAAACTTGTTGTTTTTACAAAAGAGCAGCCAAGGCACTTATATAGCCTTGTGATTACATGAAAAGAGCTTTCCTTCTAGGCAAAGAAAGTCATTAAACTAATCCTATGCTTAGTAATACACGGTTTAAGCTAAAATATACATAAGCTGAAAGTTTAAGCTACAAAATACAAGATTTCCTTCTTAAACTCTTTCCTAAGTATTAAGAAACCTTGTTGACTCAATTTCCCTTAAAGGAAGGTAAGAGAGCATGGCTGCCACCTCAAAAGGACTGAAAATTGCATGTGTGCCATGTCATGCTTGAGTGGTCGAATGAGAGCTTGCAAAATGGTGGAGTTTCACTAGCTCCACGTGTCTCTCTCTCAAGTAGCTGAGTGGTGCTTAATCAGGCAGCTCAAAATGACCTGCTTGGCAGCCTTCCACCTTAAGCAAACCCCTTGAAGGAGGAAAACCACCAGGCTAAGCAACCAGGTGTCAAGCAGCCGGTTTCTGCCTCCACTTGCAATGCATGTTTGACACCTCCAATGATGACTAATTGCTACGTTTCTTACATGGTTGGAAACCTCAAGATGTCTAGATTCCCCTCCTTTTTGAATCATAGCAATTGGACGTCATTTGCCCCTTGAATCAGCCTGATTTCCCAAACCGTGCAGATTGGACTCCAAAACAGCACAGGGTTACTAATTAGCTTAGTTCACTAACCAATTGAACTCCAAATCTGGTAATTCCAATTGGAAATGAAAGCTAAGATCTTGGGGACCCAAAATATGTAAAAATGTAAGACTTAAGCTAAACTATATCATAAGAAATAAAAAGAACAAAACCGGGTTCATCCTGGCCCTGCTGGGCAGTTTTGACACCTTGGGTTTAATTGTTGATTTGAACGACCAAATGAAGTCCAAATTGGATGAAACTTGATTTTTTGGAAAGCTAACATCTTGATCTTCAAATCCATCAAAAAATATTAGACATAAGCCCTTAGTATGTTTGAGAAATTAAGCACACAAAAACGGGTTAGCTGCTGGATTTAACCCTCGCCCTGCAGTTTCAATTTTTAATCAAAACTTGGATGATTTATTCATCCTTAAACCAGCATAATAAGATTACCTAATTTGATTTGATTCTTTTTTAACAAAAGGGATGGAGGGATTTCCATCATAGTCCCCTTGTTAAAAATGATTTGCCCTCAAATCATAGTAGGTAATGAACTCCTCTTTTGCTTCAATTCTGGTTGAAATAAAATAAACCATGAAAACAAGTCTCTTTTGAACTTAGAGACTTTCTTCTTTACCTTCCCCTTGTTGATTGGAATGGTGGACGTAGGGGGCTCCTTGAACATGATTGGAACCACTTTCTCGCATGCTCTTAATTCAGGATTAGGAACTGTAAGGAATGATTCTGAATTGAATTGACAGAAGGTTTGTTTGAGTGTTTTGGGTGTGGGTGGAGTGGGGGAAAAGGTTGATGGTTCACCAAAAGTCATGAAAAGAATATTTTGATTCTCTTTGTATTTTGGTGGGTGGTAAGTGTCTAAGGTGAGCATTTCACCTTCATCCGCCTCAATCACTATCTCCTCGAGATCTTCTTCTTTATCCTCTTTCTTTTCCTCTTCTATTTCGACCTCCTCAGTTGCCTTCCATTCAGCCAAGGTAACATACCTTCGGTTTGTACAATCTGTTGCTAAGTGACCAAAGCCTTGGCACTTAAAACACCTTGGGATGTTTTTAGGAAGGGGTTTTGGTGTGAGTTGTGGGGGTAGGCCCTTTTGTGGAGTTTGGTTTTTTTGTGGAGAAGGGGAAAGGGATGCCGTTGGTTGAGGGACATAAGATGAACTCCCCTTGTTTAAGGTTTGTTCATATGGTGAGGGATTTGGATTTTCCTGCCGTGAGGGCGGTTTGCTCTTCTTTTGCTGCTCACCCTTGTGAGCTAGCACACATACTTCATCAAAAGAAGTGTAAGCTTGCAAATCAACAACATTAGCATACCTAGGATCAAGACCTCCCAAGTATCTAACAATTGTTTGTTCTTCTGGCTCTTGCAAATCATACTTAATCACAAGCTTTTCAAATTCACGAGTGTATTCTTCTACACTCAAATTACCTTGGTTCAAATGGTGGAGTTGTGAGTAGCAATCTTGAACATAGGTAGAAAGAAGAAATCTAGCCTTGAGCTTTGACTTCATCTTCTCCCAAGTTCTGATTTTGGACCTCCTTTCTCTTACTCTTTTGGCACACAAGTTAGTCCACCATAGAGAAGCATACTTTCGAAGCCTTAAAGCAATCAGCTTCACCTTCTTGTCTTCTGTGATGTCCTTGTACTCAAAAACTCTTTCAACTGTGTGTAACCAATCCAAAAAATCTTCAGGATCAAGCTTGCCTTCAAATTCTGGAATTTCAACCTTGAAATCATTTGCACTAGCTTGATTACGTGAGTCTTGTCTAGTCATTCTCAATGGTTCATCTTCACTAGATGAATCAAGAGTATGTCTAAACACTTGTTCTTGCCTCCATGGTTCGGATTGGATGGGTTCTTCACACGCCTTTTGCTTTTGCTTCATGTAGTTTCCAAGTTGTTTTCTCAAGTACTCATTTCGAGCCTTGAGTTCTTGATTACTCACACTCATTTCTTGCATTTGCTTGGAAAGAACCTCTAGCTTCTCTTCCACAGACATGCTAGTACTCATTGTGATCGCAGGAAGGAACGGTTTTATGCTTGACTGTGTTTGGATTGAATTTGGGAGCGTGGGGTTCAGGCAAGGATCTGAACTTGCTCTGATACCAAAAATGATGTAAGTCTCAAGGGGAGGAACAACCCAAGCTAACTTACAACAGGAACACAACCAAAACAAGTGGGAAACTCTCGAACCAGGGGTGGCACGATCGTGCTTCAAGGCACGGGGGCACCGTGCCAACTTGCTGCCTAAGCACGCCTAGTTTATGATTTTCACGGTTTTTGAGATGGCTTTTGTGTTTGGGCTCAAAACTGAATCAAAGCAAGAATTCTTGGCCTTGATTAAGCTTGAAATGAATGTGAAAAGAAAAAAAGAAGAGAGGAATGAAGTTCACTGATTAGAACATGAAAAAAAGAGAGCTTTGGTTTAAGGAACCCAAAGCTAACTTCATGAACTTTAAGTGAATTCAATGGAATCTGGATAGTTCTAAGCCTTGTGATTAGATAAGATACACCCCTAATCACTTAGCTTAGGGCCCTTAATCTTGGATTAGGATAAGATACACCACCTAACCAAAGATCAAGACTCACTTGGTCACCACCTTAATCGGCCATAATTAAGGATAAGCAAGTTAAGTGTTTAAGAAATCACAAGACACAAAGTCTTTGCTCTCAACTTTAATACTCAAAACTTGTTGTTTTTACAAAAGAGCATCCAAGGCACTTATATAGCCTTGTGATTACATGAAAAGAGCTTTCCTTCTAGGCAAGGAAAGTCATTAAACTAATCCTATGCTTAGTAATACACGGTTTAAGCTAAAATATACATAAGTTGAAAGTTTAAGCTACAAAACACAAGATTTCCTTCTTAAACTCTTTCCTAAGTATTAAGAAACCTTGTTGACTCAATTTCCCTTCAAAGAAGGTAAGAGTGCACGGCTAGCCACCTCAAAAGGACTGAAAAATGCATGTGTGCCATGTCATGCTTGAGTGGTCGAATGAAAGCTTGCAAAATGGTGGTGTTTCACTTGTCCCACGTGTCTCTCTCACAAGTAGCTGAGTGGTGTTTCATCAAGCAGCTCAAAATGACCTAGTTGGCAGTCTTCCACCTTAAGCAAACCCCTTGAAGGAGGAAAACTACTAGGCTAAGTAACCGGGTGTCAGTCAGCCGGTTTCTGCCTCAACCTGCAACGCATGATTGACACTTCAAATGATGACTAATTGCTACGTTTCTTACATGGTTGGAAACCTAAAGATGTCTAGATTACCCTCCTTTTTGAATCATAGCAATTGGACATCATTTGCCCCTTGAATCAGCCTGATTTCCCAAACCGTGCAGATTGGACTCCAAAACAGCACAGGTTTACTAATTAGCTTAGTTCACTAACCAATTAAACTCCAAATCTGGTAATTCCAATTGGAAATGAAAGCTAAGATCTTGGGGACCCAAAATATGTAAAAATTTAAGACTTAAGCTAAACTATATCATAAGAAATAAAAAGAACAAAACCGGGTTCATCCTGGCCCTGCTGGGCAGTTTTGACACCTTGGGTTTAATTGCTGATTTGAACGACGAAATGAAGTCCAAATTGGATGAAACTTGATTTGTTGGAAAGCTAACATCTTGATCTTCAAATCCATCAAAAAAATATTAGACATAAACCCTTAGTATGTTTGAGAAATTAAGCACACAAAAAGGGGTTAGCTGCTGGATTTAACCCTTGCCCTGCAGTTTCAATGTTTAATCAAAACTTGGATGATTTATTCATCCTTAAACCAGCATAATAAGATTCCCTAATTTGATTTGATTCTTTTTTAACAAAAGGGATGGAGGGATTTCCATCATTTAGCTTGTAAGGTAGTCTAGGGCCTATGTTTTGTACTAGGAAGCTTTGTATTTAAGCCCCCCCAAGGCCCTTTGGCCGGCCATCATGTTGAGAAAATAGATTGAAGTTGAGCTTTGCTCCTTTGAACTCCCAAACTCTCTTCTAGCTTATCTCTATCTTTGGCCGGGTAGGGTGGTGATCTAGCAAGAGTCTTAACCTCTCTTTGGTGGTGTTTCTCTGTCCAAGGAGTTGTTAAGGCCCCTAGTACTAAACTTGGTGGTGTTTCTGTATCCAAGTGAGGTGCTAGTTTCGGTTCTATTCACAAAACTATCCTACTTTGAGCTTGTGTTTACAAAGGAAGCTTGAATCCGTTTGTTCTCTTTGCATTCTGATTTGGCTTGCTTTGGCTACCCCCCTTGAGGATACATCATATTTGGTATCACAGCTAAGGCTTCCCTAGGCCTAAGCTTGCTGCCCAACACCCTTCCAAACACCCAAACACATTTCCCCCACAAAAACATCAAAACCGTGCCCACATTTTTCACTGGACAGAACTTCAGCACGGTCACACCGTGCCACCAAGCACGCCCGTGCCACATCCTGTCCGTGAGGTTCCATCATATTTCAACATGAGTACTACTAGTATGCCCTTGGAAGAGAAGTTTGAGGCCCTCATGAAGAACTATGAGGCCTTGAGGCAACAAAACGAAGAGGTCAAAGGACAAAATGACTACTTGAAGCGACAACTCGGAGAATCCTTGAAGCAAAAGCGCAAGGAGATTAGGAGTTCCCGATCTTCTAATTCCTCCGATTCCGAGCAAGAAATGAGGGCGGCCACACACTCAAGCTCATCAAGTGAAGAAGAGGCCTATGGAAGAATGAGGAGAGGAAGGAAAGCAACCTCACACCATGGAGACATCAAGGTAGAGATCCCGGAGTTCGAAGGGAAGCTTGACCCCGACGAGTTTTTGTAATGGCTTCAAACCGTAGAGAGGATTTTTGACTACAAGGAGATCCCGGAGGAAAAGAAAGTGAAGCTTGTTGCCATTAGACTCCGTAAGTATGCTTCTCTTTGGTGGTCTAATTTATGTGCCAAAAGAGCTAGGCAAGGAAAGGGAAAGATTCGAACATGGGAGAAAATGAGAGCCAAACTTAAAGCCCGTTTCTTACCCCCATCTTACCTATAAGATAACTACTCCCAACTTCACAACCTTGTCCAAGGTAACATGAGTGTTGAGGAGTATACTAGGGAGTTTGAGAAGTTGTTGATCAAGTGTGACTTAAGGGAGCCCGAAGAGCAAACCATAGTGAGGTATTTGGGAGGGTTAGATCCTAAATATGCTCATGTGGTAGAATTGCAACAATATACTACCTTTGGTGAAGTGTGTGTCTTAGCCCATAAAGTGGAACAACAAAGAAAATCCAAGCTCCTCAAAAGAGAACCTCTCAAACCCTTTCCCGAGAGCCACCCCTTCAACAAGGGGAGCTCTTCCCCACCTTCTAAACCCACGGTTCCAACCCCTTCCACCACACAAAAGAACCAAGCTCCTCAAAAGAGCCTAACCCTTCCAAACCGTCCAAACCCCACAACCTTGAACACAAAACGATGTTTTAAGTGTCAAGATCTAGGCCACATAGCCTCGGAATGTCCAAATAGGAGAGTCATCTCCTTGGCCGAATGGGAAGCGACTAAGGAGGAAAAGGAGGAGGAGGACAAGGAGGTGTATTTCATGGAGGAGGTCGTGGAGGGGGCGGACGAAGGAGAGTTACTTGTGTTAAGGAGAGCCTTGAGTAGCCATAAAGGAGACAAGGAGGACCAAAGGGAAGACCTATTTCACACAAGATGCACGGTCCATGGTCAAGTGTGCTCCGTGATTATTGATGGTGGTAGTTGTGCGAACGTGGCCTCACTTAGCATGGTGGAGAAACTCAACCTCCAAGCCTTGGCTCACCCCCATCCTTACAACATCCAATGGATCAATCAAGGTAAAGGATTGCAAGTAAATTCGAGGTGCTTGATTTCATTTTCCATTGGTAAAAGTTACCAAGATGAGTTGTGGTGCGACATCATCCCCATGGATGCATGTCATGTTTTGTTGGGAAGGCCATGGTTGTTTGACCGAAAGGTGATGCATGATGGCTATTTGAATACTTATACCTTTCCAAAGGATGGAAAGAAGATCACCCTTGCCCCCCTAAGCCCATCCCAACTCCACAAAATTAAGCCCCAAAGGAACCAAGAGCATTCGAGCTTACTCCTCACCACTAAAGATCTACTTCTAAAGGTCTCACACCATGAGTTCAAGAACAATTTGAGGGCAAATTCTCCTCAACAAGGGGAGGATGATGGAGATCCATCCATGACCATGAATACCTACCCTCAAGGTGCTCCAAAACAATCAAAATCAATGGCTAAAGTGCAAAAAACATGCCTAGTTTGCCTTAGTCATTTTCAGCCTTCATCCTGTTTTCGGCCTGTGAACAAACCCGGTTTTGTATACCTTTTTACATGACCTTCCAATGGATATGATTGGGATGCAGGAGGCCTAACTTTAAGTTTAAGATGTGTTCTTTCCAATAAGACCAATTGCAAGTCATTTGGAGGTCATTTGCTGCCTCAAATCAGCTGTTGAAGTCAAGTGCTCAAAACTGTTTCAGTTCTGCCCAGTTCTGGAAATGGGTCTGTTTGGACGCCCAAAGCTCCTCCATTTGGACTGAAACTTTTATGGCTTGAAAGTACTTTAAAAATATTATCAAATGGCCATAAAAAAACTCAGCCAAATTACACACATATAGAGCTATTAACCACCAAAACATTGCACAAAAACATCCCTTTACCCAGTACATGCCCAGCCGGTACAAGAGAGAGAGGAGTGAGGTGCTTTGCTCTTTTCCATGCTTAGCCACTTGCAAGAGTCATTATGGGAAGTACCAAGCTGCCAAGGAAGCTTCCATTCACCCCAAGATCGACACATCATCCTCAAGATTAGCATTGAAGAGGAGTCAAGTGGAGGATGCATCTATCCTTTTTTGCTTTGATTTGATCTTTGTATTTTTGCCTAGTTTAGCTTGTAGTGCAACCTAAGGCCTATGCTTGTACTTGAAAAGCTTGTATTAATACCCCCTCAAGGCTTGGCCGGCCACTCACTCAAGCATTTGTATGAAATGAAGTTGAGCTTTGCTCCTTTGAACTCCCAAACTCTCTTCTAGCTTATCTCTATCTTTGGCCGGGTAGGGTGGTGACCTAGCAAGAGTCTTAACCTCTCTTTGGTGGTGTTTCTGTATCCAAGGAGTTGTTAAGGGCCCTAGTACTAAACTTGGTGGTGTTTCTGTATCCAAGTGAGGTGCTAATTTCGGTTCTATTCACAAAACTATCCTACTTTGAGCTTGTGTTTACAAAGGAAGCTTGAATCCGTTTGTTCTTTTTGCATTCTGATTTGGCTTGCTTTGGCTACCCCCCCTTGAGGATACATCAGGGATCGTAGTTGAGAAGGGGAGAGAGAAAGAGTGAACGTGTGATTGAAACCAACAATGAAAGATAGTAAACTAAGGATCTTGGATAAAGATATCACCACCAAGATGCTTAGAGCTCAACTTCTAGATCAAATGAGATAAGATATCACCACTCTGATGTATGTCTCAAGGAAGGAAGAGCCTCCAAACTAACACACATCAAAAGGGATCAAAAACACAAAGGTTTGAGTTACACCAAGGTGGCACGGTCGTGCTTAGGAGCACGGGTATATCGTGCCACTTTTCTGGTTGTGGAAGCTGAAATGCTCTCACTTGAACCCGGTTGAGTATTCTTAGTGTAGGATGTGTTTGCTTGGCTTTTTAGTTGCTGTAAACCGTGGAATGGGATGGAATGAAGGGTATGAGGGATGAAAGACAGAGGGGATTTGAGGGAACTTCAAAGTAAGAGATTATTAACTTGTAAACTTAAGCTAATAATCTTACCTTAATCCTCTCTTAACCCGGTTGTTTGTGAGCAAAATTAGGATAGGCTAAACTCAATGAATGGATACAGAAACACCACTAATCTTTGAGTCTAGGGCCCTTAAACTTGATTAAGATACAGATATCACCACTTAATCAAGGTTAAGACTTGACTTGAACACCACCTTAATTGGCCTAATTAAGGATAAGCAAGCAAGAATTTGAGAGAAAAAGCATTCAAGCTTCCAATCTGATTTTCATTCAAAAAACAATGCTAAGTTGCTTGCCATGGCCATGCATTCCTTTAGTAAGTATGTCAAGCAAGCACACAAGCAAGCAAGCACCTTACTAATCCTTTCCTTTCTAGGGAGGAAAGGTCTTAATTAGCTAAACACACCCTGTTTAAAGTAAACCGGTTGTCACCTAGGTTTAGCTAGCTTAATTACATTCTTTATCATTAAGGAAAGTAAGACAAATGATGTTTATATTATAATTAGCTTAAACATAAGCCAAAGCAGCTGATAAACCTCCTCTCTTGCCATTGGATAGCCGAAAAGGGGACAAGTGCTTTACGGCTAGCCAATTACAAAGAGGGGACATCTTCCATGGCAGCTTCTCTCCCATTGGTCGCTCTTCTCAAGGTTGCAGCTCATCATTAGGACTTTGGGATGTGTGCCCAGCCTTGAGGGGCATGCCATATCTGTTGAAGTGAAGAAAACCCACTGGAGAAGGCAAAATAAAATCGGACTGCTGAACCGGGTCCTTAGGCAGTTTTGTGGCCGGTTTTGGGGCTTGGTTTAACCTTGACAAAAGTGAGTTTGACTCTGGTTTTAACCCATGGGAAGAAAGTTTAGGATGTATTTAAACCCTCTCAACCAAGAAATTAAGGTTAAACAAAGTTTACGTGGGGTTTTCAAGCTAAAAGAAAAAATCGTGCAGATTAGGTGCAATTCTGACCGGTTTGACAAAACACCTTATTCCTCCTTTCTTTGACTTGGATAGTGGTGAACTAACATTGGGGCATGAAAGGGGACATCTTAAGGTTTATCAAAATGCAAAAATTAAGGACTTAAGCCTCCTTAAAGCTTAGGAAATCAAGTGCACAAAACTGGGTAAGGTTTGGTTCTTGAACCCATGTGCACCTCCTTAGGATGTTTGGACAATTTGGACCATGGCTTGTATCTTGGTCTTCATTGCTGATGGTGGTGGGGACTACATCATCCTCCCCTTGCTGAGAAGATTTGATCCTCAAATCGGCGAGGTAGTCATCTTCGTGGTAAGCTTACAAATCAGCTACATTGAATGTGGCTGACACTCCATAATCACCTGGCAAATCAACCTTGTAAGTATTATCATTAATACGTTCGAGTACCTTAAAAGGACCATCTGCTCGTGGCATAAGCTTGTTCTTTCTTTTGGATGGGAATCGCTCCTTCCTTAGATGTATCCACACGAGGTCTCCTGGTTGAAATGTAATCTTTCTCCTATGCTTGTTGGCTTGAGCTTGATAGGCTTCATTAGACTTTTCAATCTTGCTCCTCACCAACTCATGGACCTTCTTGATTTGTTCTACGCTTGCTGCTGCATCTGGATGTGGTTTCTGATCGAAAGACCATGGAATGAGATCAAGTGGACCTAGGGGATTAATCCCATAGACCACCTTGAATGGAGAGTGACCAGTAGCCCTGCCTGGCGTCCTGTTATAAGCAAACTCCGCATGGGGTAAGAGCAAATCCTAAGCCTTGGCATGAGGTTTAATCAAAGTTCTTAGGAGAATCCCTAAGGTTCGATTAGTAACCTCAGTTTGTCTGTCAGTCTGTGGGTGACAAGTGGTACTATATTTCAGCTTGGTACCCATCTTTTTCCACAATGTAACCCAAAAATGGCTCAAAAACTTGGTATCCCTGTCAGAAATAATTGACCTGGGAATACCATGCAACCTCACCACTTCTCTGAAGTACAATTCAGCAATGTGAGTGATGTATGTGTGGGGGGGGTAAGTGAACCAAATCAAACTCAAATAAACCCAAATAAGAATTGAACCAAAGTAAAGAGAAAATGGAAGGTTGATTGAGATGGAATGAAAATAATAACAAAAAAGAACAATGGATAAACAAGACCTTGCACTTGAGATAATCCTTCGCGGAGCCACTCAAGGACTTGATCTTGGGCAAATCCTCTCGTCTTCACCAAGGAATCACTCCAATTAGAAAAGAAAAGAGAACCTAGAACACCACTTGAACTTGCCAAAATTCAAGATATAGAACTAGGGATTTTTTTTGGACACAAATGAGAATCACTCTCAAGGTGTTTGTACTACTCTTGGAAAAGCTTACAACTCTGAATTGAGAAACACTTCACACCCCCACTATATATAGGCAACAACAAGACAAGTAAAAGATACAAACTCCTAGCAATTTAAAGCTAGAAAATTGAAAAGACTTAGGAAAAATAAAAGGACATAACTTAAAGGAATGGGGG
>JAKOGI010004705.1:0-21845 GCA_029747015.1 Carnegiea gigantea | reverse complement strand
ATTGAAAGATGAAGAAGGTCCGAAATCAAATTTGGGTTTATCTTCTTCTTCAAGGATTAAATCTTTGAGGCGCTGAAGATAATCTTTTTTGACATCTAGGTCAGGGATTTGTCCTATTAACTCAATAAGGAATTTTTTTTTGGATTTGGAGGAAATGACATTAAGAGTCTTAATTGGTGAAGACTCATACTCTGAATCATCACTGGATCCATAATAGTTGTCTTCACTTTCAGACCCTAAGGGTTCCTTAATGAGTAGTGCCAGAAGCTTTTGTTTGAGTTCTGGATCTTCTGAAAACAACTCATTAATCTTTTGTTCTGTTTTGCATTGAGGACCCCTGTGGCTTACTTTGCCACATTTGTAACAGACAATGGGCTTTTGGTCCTTAGCAGACCTTTTCTTTTTTAAAACTGGTTTGGTTTCTTTTTTGACAAAAGGTTTGGATTGAGCAAAGGGCTGTCTTGGTTTGGGCTTTTGTTTCTTCTGGGCCTTTTTACGGGCCGTAGAAGGAGCCATAATCTTTGTAACTCCAAAAGCTTCACAGAACGTACCCATCTCCTTTCTAGATTGGGTTCGCTCATTCCCATATTTGGATTGAAGCTTAATCTCATTACAAAGACTTAAAGCTTCAGTTTACAAGCGAAACCAAATGATCCATACCAAGCAAGAACCTAAAGATGAAGGTTCTCCACCTTTCTTCAAAACAGATACTATTCCAAACCCCAGATTAGAAGCCTTTCATAAACAAACAGAATCCTCCAATAATCATTACCTCAAACTCATTTCTGACCAACTCAAGAGTTAGCTTCTTCCAAACCCTCAACATCTTGCATAGACAAAACTTGTCAAAAGATCCAAGATGAGTCGTCCACTAGTGATGAGTCTAGTGATGACTCAGAAGAGAGTCATGACGTTCAGAGACAAGAAGGTTATGATACTCTGCAAACCATTGACAATATCCTTGATGAACCAACCACAATTAACAAGCTTCACAATTGGTCTAGAGGTCCAGGAAAGAATTTCTATCCTAGGCCAACTCCACCTGATATTCAATATGAAGAACGTGGATCCTTTGCCTCATCTAGTTTTGATAGCAGATCCATTCATCAATGGAATATCGATGGAAATGCGGAACATGAAATCCTTTCCACAGTCCAAGAAATGTGGATGGCACATAATGCTTACAAAACTCAGGGTCATAGTGATACCAACATTGCAGTTGCCCTAGTAATAGGTTTTACAGGTCAACTTAAGTCGTGGTGGGATAATGCCTTTGCCACAGAACAAAGACAAGCCATCCTAATGCACAAAAAGATAGTAAGGAACCCTACCACAGGACTTGAAGAAGAACAAGATGATTGTGTGCAAACTCTTTTGCATACAATTACTCTTCATTTCCTTGGTAACCCAAAAGAAGAGCAAGCCGTTCCTAAAACAATTCTCATCAATTTAAGATGTCCTTCTTTGACAGATTATAGATGGTATAAGGATGTCTTTCTTACAAATGTTCTTAAACGGGAAGACAATACCCAAGATTTCCGGAAAGAAAGATTTATTGCAGGATTACCAAATTTATTTGGTGAAAGAATCCTCAATAAACTTCGACAGAATTTTGGCACAAATGATATCCCGTTTGATTTATTAACATTTGGTCAATTATTTGGTATCGTCAAAACTGAAGCTTTAAGTCTTTGTAATGAGATTAAGCTTCAATCCAAATATGGGAATGAGCGAACCCAATCTAGAAAGGAGATGGGTACGTTCTGTGAAGCTTTTGGAATTACAAAGATTATGGCTCATTCTACGGCCCGTAAAAAGGCCCAGAAGAAACAAAAGCCCAAATCAAGACAGCCCTTTGCTCAATCCAAACTTTTTGTCAAAAAGGAAACCAAACCAGTTTCAAAAAAGAAAAGGTCTGCTAAGGACCAAAAGCCCATTGTCTGTTACAAATGTGGCAAAGTAGGCCACAAGGCTCCTCAATGCAAAACAAAACAAAAGATTAATGAGTTGTTTTCAGAAGATCCAGAACTCAAACAAAAGCTTCTGGCACTACTCATTAAGGAACCCTCAGGGTCTGAAAGTGAAGACAACTATTATGGATCCAGTGATGATTCAGAGTATGAGTCTTCACCAATTAAGACTCTTAATGTCATTTCCTCAAAATCCAAAAAAGAATTCCTTATTGAGTTAATAGGACAAATCCCTGACCTAGATGTCAAAAAAGATTATCTTCAGCGCTTCAAAGATTTAATCCTTGAAGAAGAAGATAAACCAAAATTCGATTTTGGACCTTCTTCGTCCTTCAATCAAATCTTTGAAAATTATCCTATTCCAAATCCTTTCCAACCCGTCACTACAAAACAATTACAAACTGAGCTTAACGAACTCAAAAGTCAAGTTCGGATTCTCAAATCAGATGTCGTTCTCCTCAAAACAAAAGATTTAGAGATTGATGCAAAAATATCAATGCTAGAATCTCTAAAAGCAAATCCCCCTCTTCCTCCACCTGATTTACATTTCTCAGAAATATCAGAAGTTGATATTCCTCAAACTCAATTTTTACAAACCATATCTCGTATTACCTTTCAAAAATGGTACTCTATAGTCAATTTAGTTGTTGATGACTTCTCTATGAATGTCATCGCTCTAATTGACAGTGGAGCAGATCAAAATTGTCTTAGAGAAGGAATTGTTCCTACTAAGTACTGTGAGCGTTCGAATGAACAGCTTGTCAGTGCTAGTGGCGATCCTTTACATATTCGTTACAAATTAGAAAAAGGATATATTCGTAATAACAATTACTGCTTCAAAAATGTGTTTCTTGTTATTAGTAATATCACAAATGATTTGATTTTAGGTACTCCTTTCCTGACACAGATCTACCCCTTTACTGTTTCAGAAAGTGGTATTCATACAAAGGTTTTGGGAAACCCTGTCACCTTTCAGTTTCTAACCTCCACTCACCAAAAGAAGGTTATGGAATTACATCTTCTTCAATTTTTAGACAAATCAATTTTATCCAATCAAAACAAAATTCCTTCTTCCAAAACGATCGCATTAAGATATTACCATGTCTACATATTCCCAGTCCTTCTGCATTTATAATTGTTGAAACTGATGCATCTGACATAGGTTATGGAGGCATTTTAAAACAAAAACTTCCCTCACATGACCAAGAACAATTAGTTAGATATCATTCAGGTTTATGGATTGGTGCACAAAAGAATTACTCTACAATTAAAAAAGAAATTTTATCCATTGTTCTCTGTGTTACAAAATTTCAAGATGATTTATATTTCAAAAAATTCCTAATTCGAATCGATTGCAAATACTTTATAAAAGGATGTCAAAAATCTGGTTTCCAAACAAATTTTTGCCCGATGGCAAGCAATCCTTTCCGCATTTGATTTTGATATTAAATTCATCAAAGGAGAAACAAATACTTTATATGATTTCCTTCCAAGAGAATTCTTGCAAGGAAAGATTAACACACAAATCTCTCTTGCAGAATTCAAAATGAGTGGAAACAAACCAAGAGGCAGAGACAAAGGCAAAAGCATTCGAAGAGCAGAAGATTATCAAATTACTGTCCCTACAAAATTACCTCTTCAAAACCAATTCCAAACCCTAGCCAATTATCCACCCTTACCATACAAAACCGTGGTCTCTCGACCACCTACCAAGCCAACCAGTGACAATTCCTACACCGTTCGATATACAGAACATTTGTGCCTAACTACTCACAAAACCATACCAACCACTGACATTTTAAAACCTTTGGTCAAAAAGATCTTCGGCAGTCTTCATTTCGCCACTGAGCATACACAAAAAATCCAACAGTTTTATGAGCTAATCTTAGTAGATACTCATTCTGCTGATATTAGCCATACCCATGACAAAACCAACCCAAACCACATACTCTTTTCCAAATGTATTATTCGGCAAGTTCTCAGTGCTCAGCAATGGAAAGATCCGTTCCAAGAACGACACTTTTCAGTACCATTTGCCCCACAGACCTACAATTACAATGATTAAAGAACGACTTGGTACCGAGCCTTTCTATATTTACCTGAAACCCATTCTTGGTTCTTTAATTTTCATGACAATTGTCCCTTACAATTTCCTATTTGGGTTTACTACTGGTGGACTTGGTTCGGATGTTCACTATCTGTATTACCTTTAGAAGCCCAAGGCGGATGGGACTTTTGGGACAAGAATATCTCCTCCCTTGATGCGTATACAAAGGAACTACAATTCTTTCGGGTATTCAACATTGCCTTGATTTTCAGCTGGGAATACAGACTTCAGAATTACTTGAAGAATACATTTCCTCTATCCCTGGTCCGGGTTTATAAAGTTAAATGGTGGCCTGAATTCAAGACACAATTATGTGGTAGTGAAAATGTGGAGCACTACTGTCGTACCAAATCTAAGAAGTTCACACTCCACAATCTCCATACTTTTGAAGCAAAAACATACGTTGGACCTTCTACTCATCGAAAGAAAGAAAGTCCATCATCATCAACAAAAACAAAGAACAAGGGTCTCTCCCGAAAGGAGAAAGAAGTTCTTGAATATCTCAAAGATGACCCTCAGATGAGACAAATATTTTTACAAAAAATTCTGGACAAGGCCAATGACTCTGATGAAGTCAGTTCAACAGCTTCAAACAATAACAAAAATAATGACATGTACCAAGATTCACAAGACCCATATGAATTATGAACGATTAAAACAAAGGCTGGCACAGGTCACATGACTTTTGGCAAAATGCAAAAGTCAAATAATACAAAAGAGCCTGCAAGGGTCATTTGGCCCTTGGCAAAAGTAAAGGCCATTCGTACTAACGAATCTTTCTTTTGCAGCTTTCGACAAAATACATTGTTCATCTACAGTGACCCCACTAACAAAAAGCAAACAGTGTAGTGATAAGGATGATGACTCACCTTTCATTACGTGTCCAAGACAAAAGGAATCTGCTTTACAAAAAGAAGACTCTCCTTTTCAGCACATGATGGCCGACAAAGAGCATCTACTTTTGATGTCCAAACAAAATTACAATTATGAAGGGCTCTCTTCTATCTCTATTTAAGGAGTGCTCATCAAGAGAAGAAGGCAGATTGAGAAAAAGAGGAAGAAGCATCTTCAAGCTCTCTCAAAAACTTCCTCTCAGCTTTCTTCAACAAAGTTTTCTTTCTTAAGTTATCCTTTGTACTTCTACATTTCAAAGTTTCCAACATTTCCAAGTTCAACAATTTGTGTAAGTTCTTCATATTTCATTTGTACTTTACTTGAACTGTTTCTTTGTACATTTTAATAAAAAGTTAGACATTTCAAGTTACATTTCAGTTTCCCTGTTAATTAGCGATCCTGTTTCCAGTTGGTATCAGAGCCAGTGAGATTGCATATACGTGCATTTAGAAGTTGTGCTTAGGTGTGTGTTTGCATGTCTGTGTTCATGGAGCTGTGTCTTGCATACAGTGGTGTCCCTAGCGTTGGTCAGCCAAGGAAAATCCGTTGGTCAGCCATGTGAAGGTGGTCCCGGTGGTGGTCCCGTTATACACCTGTCTGCGCATAGAGATTTGAATGCATACATAATCATGGCGTCTAGATTACGGCGTATGTTGTCTTTCAGATCTGATAGTAACCAGGATAACATCATTAATTCTAATGAACAAAGAACCTTACCTTTATTTAGGGCTCCTAGCCCAGACAATTATGCAAATTGGTCTCTCCCTAGAATAGAGTTAGACACCATTTATAAAATTGGCACATTTGATTTCATTAAAACATATTCTTGCAAAGCGCATGAAGAAGTCATTAGTTTACAAAATGGTTTACAAACTATTGACATGCTTAAACAAAGTGCTATTAATTTACATTTACAAGCAAAATATCGATTTATGCATATTGGTTTAGTACAAGTAGTCATTAAACCTTTGGTACGAAAAGGTATTAATGCTCCCATTTACATGGCTTTACGTGACAAAAGATTACGTAAATACAAATCTTCTTTACTTGCAGTGATCCAAACCAACATTTGCAAAGGTCCTATATTTTTCAATTGTTGTCCTGATGTTATGGTTGATTTAACCTGTCCTATGACAACAGAAGCTCTCAAATTAGATGTTCATATACAAGGTAACGAATTTTTGGACTTCAAAAATTTCGTTGTTATGTATCGAATTTATTTTCGACTTATGAGTACAAATTTAAATACAAGGTTTTTAAACCCTCTTCCTTCCAATTCCAAGAAACAATTTTACTTCAAATTGAAGACGAGAAACCCACTGTCTTCACTCCAAAATTACTCAAATGGGATGAAATAACTCTCCCAGATGAGCTTGAGCTCCACGAGCCCCAACCTTCCTTACAAATTGACGAAATTGTAGAAGAATCTGATGGCAGAATTCTTCTTAAATTTCGTTCTTTCTCTATCAAAGAAACTCCTGACCATTCTTATCCCTCCAATTATAGACGATCATTTTCAGATGTTACTTCCTCTTCTGTACATTTCGACAATTCGACTCGTTATAGGTTTCGTAATCCTATACCTAAGCCCATTATTGATCCTCCATCTCCGACTACATCTGGAATTGGAGCTTCAATTAATGGTATTTCTTTCAAAAATTTTCAAATTGACTGGGATATGATCAAAGTTGATTATTACTCAGTTCCAAATGCCTCTTTGCGAACTTGGCTCGAACAAATGGATCGTTCCCTCATGGAATCCATTAAAAGGGAGTGGATTTCAGACATGGAACGTCTTCGTACAAATATTCCTTTCTTTCTTTGGTTCCCTACATTTGCTTCCAAACATGGTCTTCAGAATGTTTACCACATACCCAGTATTAATGTTCAAACTTCCCTTATGAAAGTTTGGCATTTTCAAAATGGTTCTAGTATCTCCTCTGTCCATCCCCCTGCAGATGATCTTAAGCTTCTGCACAAAGGTGACACCATTCTGGCGACACCTTTTCGCAAAGGCCGGGAGGGGAGGGAGGTAGTCAAACTAGATGACCTAAAAAAGGTTCATCAACAAGCCAATTATACAAACACTATCCTTCAAACAATTGCTGAACAGCTTAACCAAGTTTCAGCCCAAATTGCTGAAAACAAGCGAAACCAAATGATCCATACCAAGCAAGAACCTAAAGATGAAGGTTCTCCACCCTTCTTCAAAACAGATACTATTCCAAACCCCAGATTAGAAGCCTTTCATAAACAAACAGAATCCTCCAATAATCATTACCTCAAACTCATTTCTGACCAAATCAAGAGTAGCTTCTTCCAAACCCTCAACATCTTGCATAGACAAAACTTGTCAAACGATCCAAGATGAAGCCAGTCCACTAGGATGAGTCTAGTGATGACCAGAAGAGAGTTCCATGAGTTCAGAGGCAAGAAGGTCATGAAAATCTCGAAACCATTGACAATACCTGTGAATCAACCACAATTAGCAAGCTTTCAAACTTGGTTCTAGAGGTCCAAGGAATAGATTTTATCCTAGGGCCAGACTCACCTGATATTCAATATGAAAGACGTGATCCTTTGCCTAATCTAGTTTTTGATGGCAATCCATTCATTTTTTTTTTTTTCAATGGAATATCGATGAAAGGCAGAAAACATGAAATCCTTTCCACAGTCCAAGAAATGTGGATGGCACATAATGCGTACAAAACACAGGGTCATAGTGATACCAACATAGCAGTTGCCCTCGTAATAGGTTTTACAGGACAACTTAAGTCTTGGTGGGATAATACCTTTACCACAGAACAAAGACAAGCCATCCTAACACACAAAAAGATAGTAAGAAACCCTACCACAGGACTTGAAGAAGAACAAGATGATTGTGTGCAAAACTTCTTTTGCATACAATTACTATCTTCCATTTCCCTTGGTTGTGGTCCCGTTATACAACTGTCTGCGCATAGAGATTTGAATGCATACATAAACATGGCATCTAGATTAAGGCGTATGTTGTCTTTCAAATCTGATAGTAACCAGAGTAACGTCGTTAACTCTAATGAACAAAGAACCTTACCTGTATTTAGGGCTCCTAGCCCGGACAATTATGTTAATTGGTCTCTCCCTAGAATAGAGTTAGACACCATTTACAAAATTGGCACATTTGATTTCATTAAAGCATATTCTTGCAAAACGCATGAAGAAGTCATTAGTTTACAAAATGGTTTACAAACTATTGACATGCTTAAACAAAGTGCTATTAATTTACATTTACAAGCAAAACATCGATTTATGCATATTGGTTTAGTACAAGTAGCCATTAAACCTTTGGTACGAAAAGGTATTAATGCTCCCATTTGCATGGCTTTACGTGACAAAAGATTACGTAAATACAAATCTTCTTTACTTGCAGTTATCCAAACTAACATTTGTAAAGGTCCTATATTTTTCAATTGTTATCCTGATTTTATGGTTGATTTAACCTGTCCTATGACAACAGAAGCTCTCAAATTAGATGTTCATATACAAGGTAACGAATTTTTGGACTTTAAAAATTTCGTTGTTATGTATCGAATTTATTTTCGACTTATGAGTACAAATTTAAATACAAGGTTTTTAACCCCTCTTCCTTCCAATTCCCAAGAAACAATTTTACTTCAAATTGAAGACGGGAAACCCACTGTCTTCACTCCAAAATTACTCAAATGGGATGAAATAACTCTCCCAGATGAGCTTGAGCTCCACGAGCCCCTACCTTCCTTACAAATTGAAAGAAGAGATATTGACGAAATTGTAGAAGAATCTGATGGTAGAGTTCTTCTTAAATTTCGTTCTTTCTCTATCAAAGAAACTCCTGACCATTCTTATCCCTTCAATTATAGACGATCATTTTCAGATGTTACTTCCTCTTCTGAACATTTCGACAATTCGACTCGTTATAGGTTTCGTAATCCTATACCTGAGCCCATTATTGATCCTCCATCTCCGACTACATCTGGAATTGGAGCTTCAATTAATGGTATTTCTTTCAAAAATTTCCAAATTGACTGGGATATGATCAAAGCTGATTATTACTCAGTTTCAAATGCCTCTTTGCGAACTTGGTTCGAACAAATGGATCGTTCCCTCATGGAATCCATTAAAAAGGAGTGGATTTCAGACATGGAACGTCTTCGTACAAACATTCCTTTCTTTCTTTGGTTCCCCACATTTGCCTCCAAACATGGTCTTCAAAATGTTTACCAAATACCCAGTATTAATGTTCAAACTTCCCTTTTGAAAGTTTGGCATTTTCAAAATGGTTCCAGTGTCTCCTCTGTCCATCCCCCTGCAGATGATCTTAAACTTCTGCACAAAGGTGACACCATTCTGGCGACACCTTTTCGCAAAGGCCGGGAGGGGAGTGAGGTAGTCAAACTTGATGGCCTAAAAAAGGTTCATCAACAAGCTAATTATACAAACACTATCCTTCAAACAATTGCTGAACAGCTTAACCAAGTTTCAGCCCAAATTGCTGAAAACAAGCAAAACCAAATGATCCATACCAAGCAAGAACCTAAAGATGAAGGTTCTCCACCTTTCTTCAAAACAGATACTATTCCAAAACCCAGATTAGAAGCCTTTCATAAACAAACAGAATCCTCAAATAATCATTACCTTAAACTCATTTCCGACCAACTCAAGACTCTTGAGTTAGCTTCTTCCAAACCGTCAACATTGTGCATAGACAAAGCTTGTCAAAAGATCCAAGATGAGTCTTCCACTAGTGATGAGTCTAGTGATGACTCAGAAGAGAGTCATGACGTTCAGAAACAAGAAGGTTATGATACTCTGCAAACCATTGACAATATCATTGATGAACCAACCACAGTTAACAAACTGCACAATTGGTCTAGAGGTCCAGGAAAGAATTTCTATCCTAGGCCAACTCCACCGGATATTCAATATGAAGAACGTGGATCCTTTGCCTCATCTAGTTTTGATGGCAGATCCATTCATCAATGGAATATCGATGGCAAGGCTGAACATGAAATCCTTTCCACCGTCCAAGAAATGTGGATGGCACATAATGCTTACAAAACACAGGGTCATAGTGATACCAACATAGCAATTGCCCTAGTAATAGGTTTTACAGGTCTACTTAAGTCTTGGTGGGATAATACCTTTGCCACAGAACAAAGACAAGCCATCCTAACACACAAAAAGATAGTAAGGAACCCTACCACAGGACTTGAAGAAGAACAAGATGATTGTGTGCAAACTCTTTTGCATACAATTACTCTTCATTTCCTTGGGTTGTGGTCCCGTTATACACCTGTCTGCGCATAGAGATTTGAATGCATACATAATCATGGCGTCTAGATTACGGCGTATGTTGTCTTTCAGATCTGATAGTAACCAGGGTAACATCGTTAATTCTAATGAACAAAGAACCTTACCTTTATTTAGGGCTCCCAGCCCAGACAATTATGCAAATTGGTCTCTCCCTAGAATAGAGTTAGACACCATTTATAAAATTGGTACATTTGATTTCATTAAAGCATATTCTTGCAAAACGCATGAAGAAGTCATTAGTTTACAAAATGGTTTACAAACTATTGACATGCTTAAACAAAGTGCTATAATTTACATTTACAAGAAAAATATCGATTTATGAATTTATTGGTTTACGTACAAGTAGTCATTAAACCTTTGGACGAAAGGTATTAATGCTCCCATTTACATGGCTTTACGTGACAAAAGATTACGTAAATACAAATCTTCTTTACTTGCAGTGATCCAAACCAACATTTGCAAAGGTCCTATATTTTTCAATTGTTATCCTGATTTTATGGTTGATTTAACCTGTCCTATGACAACAGAAGCCCTCAAACTTGATGTTCATATACAAGGTAAGGAATTTTTGGACTTCAAAAATTTCGTTGTTATGTATCGTATTTATTTTCGACTTATGAGTACAAATTTAAATACAAGGTTTTTAAACCCTCTTCCTTCCAATTCCCAATAAACAATTTTACTTCAAATTGAAGATGAGAAACCCACTGTCTTCACTCCAAAATTACTCAAATGGGATGAAATAACTCTTCCAGATGCGCTTGAGCTCCACGAGCCTCAACCTTCCTTACAAATTGAAAGAAGAGATATTGACGAAATTATAGAAGAATCTGATGGCCGTATTCTTCTTAAATTTCGTTCTTTCTCTATCAAAGAAACTCCTGACCATTCTTATCCCTCCAATTATAGACGATCATTTTCAGATGTTACTTCCTCTTCTGAACATTTCGACAACTTCGACTCGTTATAGGTTTCGTAATCCTATACCTGAGCCCATTATTGATCCTCCATCTCCGACTACATCTGGAATTGGAGCTTCAATTAATGGTATTTCTTTCAAAAATTTCCAAATCGACTGGGATATGATCAAAGCTGATTATTACTCAGTTCCAAATACCTCTTTGCGAACTTGGTTCGAACAAATGGATCGTTCGTTCATGGAATCCATTAAAAAGGAGTGGATTTCAGACATGGAACGTCTTCGTACAAACATTCCTTTCTTTCTTTGGTTCCCTACATTTGCTTCCAAACATGGTCTTCAAAATGTTTACCAAATACCCAGTATTAATGTTTAAACTTCCCTTATGAAAGTTTGGCATTTTCAAAATGGTTCTAGTGTCTCCTCTGTCCATCCCCCTGTAGATGATCTTAAGCTTCTGCACAAAGGTGACACCATTCTAGCGACACCTTTTCGCAAAGGCCGGGAGGGGAGTGAGGTAGTCAAACTTGATGACCTAAAAAAGGTTCATCAACAAGCCAATTATACCAACACTATCCTTCAAACAATTGCTGAGCAGCTTAACTAAGTTTCAGCCCAAATTGCTGAAAACAAGCGAAACCAAATGATCCATACCAAGCAAGAACCTAAAGATGAAGGTTCTCCACCTTTCTTCAAAACAGATACTATTCCAAACCCCAGATTAGAAGCCTTTCATAAACAAACAGAATCCTCCAATAATCATTACCTCAAACTCATTTCTGACCAACTCAAGACTCTTGAGTTAGCCTCTTCCAAACCCTCAACATCTTGCATAGACAAAACTTGTCAAAAGATCCAAGATGAGTCGTCCACTAGTGATGAGTCTAGTGATGACTCAGAAGAGAGTCATGACGTTCAGAGACAAGAAGGTCATGATACTCTGCAAACCATTGACAATATCCTTGATGAACCAACCACAATTAACAAGCTTCACAATTGGTCTAGAGGTCCAGGAAAGAATTTCTATCCTAGGCCAACACCACCTGATATTCAATATGAAGAACGTGGATCCCTTGCCTCATCTAGTTTTGATGGCAGATCCATTCATCAATGGAATATCGATGGAAAGGCGGAACATGAAATCCTTTCCACAGTGCAAAAAATGTGGATGGCACATAATGCTTACAAAACTCAGGGTCATAGTGATACCAACATTGCAGTTGCCCTAGTAATAGGTTTTGCAGGTCAACTTAAGTCGTGGTGGGATAATACCTTTACCACAGAACAAAGACAAGCCATCCTAACACACAAAAAGATAGTAAGGAACCCTACCACAGGACTTGAAGAAGAACAAGATGATTGTGTGCAAACTCTTTTGCATACAATTACTCTTCATTTCCTTGGGTTGTGGTCCCGTTATACACCTGTCTGCGCATAGAGATTTGAATGCATACATAATCATGGCGTCTAGATTACGGCGTATGTTGTCTTTCAGATCTGATAGTAACCAGGGTAACATCGTTAATTCTAATGAACAAAGAACCTTACCTTTATTTAGGGCTCCTAGCCCAGACAATTATGCAAATTGGTCTCTCCCTAGAATAGAGTTAGACACCATTTATAAAATTGGCACATTTGATTTCATTAAAGCATATTCTTGCAAAACGCATGAAGAAGTCATTAGTTTACAAAATAGTTTACAAACTATTGACATGCTTAAACAAAGTGCTATTAACTTACATTTACAAGCAAAATATCGATTTATGCATATTGGTTTAGTACAAGTAGCCATTAAACCTTTGGTACGAAAAGGTATTAATGCTCCCATTTACATGGCTTTACGTGACAAAAGATTACGTAAATACAAATCTTCTTTACTTGCAGTGATCCAAACCAACATTTGCAAAGGTCCTATATTTTGCAATTGTTATCCTGATTTTATGGTTGATTTAACCTGTCCTATGACAACAGAAGCTCTCAAATTAGATGTTCATATACAAGGTAACGAATTTTTCGACTTCAAAAATTTCGTTGTTATGCATCGAATTTATTTTCGACTTATGAGTACAAATTTAAATACAAGGTTTTTAAACCCTCTTCCTTCCAATTCCCAAGAAACAATTTTACTTCAAATTGAAGACGGGAAACCCACTGTCTTCACTCCAAAATTACTCAAATGGGATGAAATAACTCTCCCAGATGAGCTTGAGCTCCACGAGCCCCTACCTTCCTTACAAATTGAAAGAAGAGATATTGACGAAATTGTAGAAGAATCTGATGGTAGAGTTCTTCTTAAATTTCGTTCTTTCTCTATCAAAGAAACTCCTGACCATTCTTATCCCTCCAATTATAGACGATCATTTTCAGATGCTACTTCCTCTTCTGAACATTTCGACAATTCGACTCGTTATAGGTTTCGTAATCCTATACCTGAGCCCATTATTGATCCTCCATCTCCGACTACATCTGGAATTGGAGCTTCAATTAATGGTATTTCTTTCAAAAATTTCCAAATCGACTGGGACATGATCAAAGCTGATTATTACTCAGTTCCAAATACCTCTTTGCGAACTTGGTTCGAACAAATGGATCGTTCGTTCATGGAATCCATTAAAAAGGAGTGGATTTCAGACATGGAACGTCCTCGTACAAATATTCCTTTCTTTCTTTGGTTCCCTACATTTGCTTCCAAACATGGTCTTCAGAATGTTTACCACATACCCAATATTAATGTTCAAACTTCCCTTATGAAAGTTTGGCATTTTCAAAATGGTTCTAGTATCTCCTCTGTCCATCCCCCTGCAGATGATCTTAAGCTTCTGCACAAAGGTGACATCATTCTAGCAACACCTTTTCGCAAAGGCCGGGAGGGGAGTGAGGTAGTCAAACTTGATGACCTAAAAAGGGTTCATCAACAAGCCAATTATACCAACACTATCCTTCAAACAATTGCTGAACAGCTTAATCAAGTTTCAGCCCAAATTGCTGAAAACAAGCGAAACCAAATGATCCATACCAAGCAAGAACCTAAAGATGAAGGTTCTCCACCTTTCTTCAAAACAGATACTATTCCAAACCCCAGATTAGAAGCCTTTCATAAACAAACAGAATCCTCAAATAATCATTACCTCAAACTTATTTCTGACCAACTCAAGACTCTTGAGTTAGCTTCTTCCAAACCCTCAACATCTTGCATAGACAAACCTTGTCAAAAGATCCAAGATGAGTCTTCCACTAGTGATGAGTCTAGTGATGACTCAGAAGAGAGTCATGACGTTCAGAAACAAGAAGGTCATGATACTCTGCAAACCATTGACAATATCCTTGATGAACCAACCACAATTAACAAGCTTCACAATTGGTCTAAAGGTCCAGGAAAGAATTTCTATCCTAGGCCAACTCCACCTGATATTCAATATGAAGAACGTGGATCCTTTGCGTCATCTAGTTTTGATGGCAGATCCATTCATCAATGGAATATCGATGGAAAGGCGGAACATGAAATCCTTTCCACAGTCCAAGAAATGTGGATGGCACATAATGCTTACAAAACTCAGGGTCATAGTGATACCAACATTGCAGTTGCCCTAGTAATAGGTTTTACAGGTCAACTTAAGTCGTGGTGGGATAATACCTTTGCCACAGAACAAAGACCAGCCATCCTAACGCACAAAAAGATAGTAAGGAACCCTACCACAGGACTTGAAGAAGAACAAGATGATTGTGTGCAAACTCTTTTGCATGCAATTACTCTTCATTTCCTTGGTAACCCAAAAGAAGAGCAAGCCGTTGCTAAAACAATTCTCATCAATTTAAAATGTCCTTCCTTGACAGATTATAGATGGTACAAGGATGTCTTTCTTACAAATGTTCTTAAACGGGAAGACAATACCCAAGATTTCTGGAAAGAAAGATTTATTACAGGATTACCAAATTTATTTGGTGAAAGAATCCTCAATAAACTTAGACAGAATTTTGGCACAAATGATATCCCGTTTGGATTATTAACATTTGGTCAATTATTTGGTATTGTCAAAACTGAAGCTTTAAGTCTTTGCAATGAGATTAAGCTTCAGTCCAAATATGGGAATGAGCGAACCCAATCTAGAAAGGAGATGGGTACGTTCTGTGAAGCTTTTGGAATTACAAAGATTATGGCTCCTTCTAAGGCCCGTAAAAAGGCCCAGAAGAAACAAAAGCCCAAACCAAGACAGCCCTTTGCTCAATCCAAACCTTTTGTCAAAAAAGAAACCAAACCAGTTTCAAAAAAGAAAAGGTCTGCTAAGGACCAAAAGCCCATTGTCTGTTACAAATGTGGCAAAGTAGGCCACAAGGCTCCTCAATGCAAAACAGAACAAAAGATTAATGAGTTGTTTTCGGAAGATCCAGAACTCAAACAAAAGCTTCTGGCACTACTCATTAAGGAACCCTCAGGGTCTGAAAGTGAAGACAACTATTATGGATCCAGTGATGATTCAGAGTATGAGTCTTCACCAATTAAGACTCTTAATGTCATTTCCTCCAAATCCAAAAAAGAATTCCTTATTGAGTTAATAGGACAAATCCCTGACCTAGATGTCAAAAAAGAGTATCTTCAGCGCCTCAAAGAGTTAATCCTTGAAGAAGAAGATAAACCAAAATTCGATTTTGGACCTTCTTCGTCCTTCAATCAAATCTTTGAGAATTATCCTATTCCAAATCCTTTCCAACCCGTTACTACAAAACAATTACAAACTGAGCTTAACGAACTCAAAAGTCAAGTTCGGATTCTCAAATCAGATGTCGTTCTCCTCAAAACAAAAGATTTAGAGATTGATGCAAAAATATCAATGCTAGAATCTCTAAAAGCAAATCCCCCTCTTCCTCCACCTGATTTACATTCCTCAGAAATATCAGAAGTTGATATTCTTCAAACTCAATTTTTACAAACCATATCCCGTATTACCTTTCAAAAATGGTACTCTATAGTCAATTTAGTTGTTGATGACTTCTCTATGAATGTCATCGCTCTAATTGACAGTGGAGCAGATCAAAATTGCCTTAGAGAAAGAGTTGTTTCTACCAAGTACTGTGAGCGTTCAAATGAACAGCTTGTCAGTGCTAGTGGTGATCCTTTACATATTCGTTACAAATTAGAAAAAGGATATATTCGTAATAACAATTACTACTTCAAAATTTATTTCTTGTTATTAGCAATATTACAAATGATTTAATTTTAGGTACTCCTTTTCTAACACAAATTTACCCCTTTACTGTTTCAGAAAGTGGTATTCATACAAAGGTTTTGGGTAACCCCATTACTTTTCCTTTCCTAACCTTCACTCACCAAAAGAAGGTTATGGAATTACAATCTTCTTCAATTTTTAAACAAATCAATTGTCTTCAGTCAAAGCAGAATCAAATTTCCTACCTTCAGGAAGAAATTTCCTATAAAAAAATAGAAGAACAATTACTCAACCCCTCTTTATGATTAAAAATTTCTGATTTAGAAAAGGTTTTCAAAGAAAAGGTATGTGCGGATCTTCCCAATGCTTTCTGGGAAAGGCAGCAACATGTTATTTCTTTACCTTATGAACCTGGATTCGATGAGAGAAATATTCCTACCAAGGCTCGTCCCACTCAAATGAATTTTGAACTTCTTGAACATTGTAAAAAAGAAATTCAGATTTTACTCGACAAAAAATTAATTCGACCTTCCAAATCTCCTTGGAGTTGTGCAGCCTTTTATGTCAACAAAGCCGCTGAAAAGGAACGAGGAATTCCTCGCCTAGTTATTAATTACAAACCTTTAAACAAGGTTTTATGGTGGATTCGCTATCCCATTCCCAACAAAAGAGATTTGCTAAATCGACTTCATACTGCAAAATTATTTTCTAAGTTTGACATGAAGTCGGGCTTCTGGCAAATCCAAATTAGAGAGACAGATAGATACAAAACTGCTTTTACAGTTCCATTTGGGCATTACGAATGGAATGTCATGCCATTTGGTCTCAAAAATGCCCCCTTTGAATTTCAAAATATAATGAATGACATTTTTACACCATATATAGATCATGTCATCGTTTATATTGACGATGTTTTGGTATTTTCACAATCCATTGATCAACATTTTAAACATCTGCAACATTTTCTTCGCATCATTGAAAAAAATGGTTTAGCACTCTCTGCATCCAAAATGATTTTATTCCAAACAAAAATTCGGTTTTTAGGGCATGATATTTATCAAGGTACCATTAAGCCTATTCAAAGATCCTTAGCCTTTGCTGACAAATTTCCCGATGAAGTCAAGGATACAACCCAATTACAGCGTTTCTTAGGATGTCTTAATTACGTATCAAATTTCTTTCCGCATTTGAAACATTTATGTGCTCCCCTTTATGGAAGGCTTAGGAAGAAGCCTCAGCCTTGGTCACAAGAGCACACTGCCATTGTTAAACAAATTAAGGAACGCATTAAGTCCCTACCATGTCTGCATATTCCCAATCCCTCTGCATACATGATTGTAGAAACTGATGCATCTGACATAGGTTATGGTGGCATTTTAAAACAGAAGTTATCATCGCATACCCAAGAACAATTAGTTAGATATCATTCAGGTTTATGGATTGGTGCACAAAAGAATTACTCTACCATCAAAAAGGAAATTTTATCCATTGTCCTCTGTGTTACAAAATTTCAGGATGATTTGTATTTCAAAAAATTTCTTCTCAGAATAGATTGCAAATCTGCAAAAGAGATTTTACAAAAGGATGTCAAAAACCCGGTGTCAAAACAAATTTTTGCCCGTTGGCAAGCAATCCTTTCAGCTTTTGATTTTGATATTGAATTTATCAAAGGAAATACTAATGCTTTACCTGATTTTCTTACAAGAGAGTTTTTGCAAGGAAAGAGTGACACAAAATTCCTTTTGCAGGGTTCAGAATGAGTTCTTCCCAGAACATTGGCAACGACAAGGGAAAAGCTATACAAATGTCTGATGACACTCAGACCTTTCCCACCATCATTTTCTCCTCTCTTGACAAAAGTTTTCCACCGTTTGTGAACCCTCAAATTATCCGTTCACCATCCGCACTTACAAAGCCTAACCTTGAACCTTTTCTCATCAACAATTATCCACATGAGCCACTCCTTTTTTATCTTAGAGATTATGAGTTATTCTACACATCATTCTGTGGTCCTCGGTACAATGAATACGCCATTTTTATTAATTACAATGAGTGGTTGGTAAATAAGGAGCTTCCCTTTTACCAGTACCTTAAGATTATTAAAGCCTATCGAGAAGACCTTAATAATCATCCAGTGCTTATCATTATGCCAACAGGATTCATCCAAACCTGTAAATACTTTCACCAACATTTTGAGTATTGGACAGCACATGAACCCCATATCTTCCGATTCGTTTCACAAATGTTCCCTGACCTCCACATGTGCCCAATTGATCAAAACTATTAACATGTTCTAATTCCTTTACGTTACGGAATCAATTTTGAGGCATCCTGTTTGGTTCCCACTACAAATGGACTTCATTGCGATCTTCTTCACAAATATAGCAAATTTTCGTGAAGTCAGTTCAACAGCTTCGAACAACGACAAAAATAATGACATGTACCAAGATTCACAAGACCCATATGAATTATGACAAAGGCTGGCAAAGGTTAGATGACCTTTGGCAAAATACAAAAGCCAAATAATACAAAAGAGCCTGCAAGGGTCATTTGGCCCTTGGCAAAATTAAAGGCCATTCGTACTAACGAATCTTTTCTTTTGCAGCTTTCGACAAAATACACTGTTCATCTACAGTGACCCCACTAACAAAAAGCAAACAGTGTAATGATAAGGATGATGACTCACCTTTCATTACGTGTCCAAGACAAAAGGAATCTACTTTACAAAAAGAAGACTCACCTTTTCAGTACATGATGGCCGACAAAGAGCATCTACTTTTGATGTCCAAACAAAATTACAATTATGAAGGGCTCTCTTCTATCTCTATTTAAGGAGTGCTCGTCAAGAGAAGAAGGCAGATTGAAAAAAAAGAAAGAAGCATCTTCAAGCTCTCTCAAAAACTTCCTCTCAGCTTTCTTCAACAAAGTTTTCTTTCTTAAGTTATCCTTTGTACTTCTACATTTCAGTTTCCCTGTTAATTAGCGATTTTGTACTTCTACATTTCAAATTTCCAACATTTCCAAGTTCAACAATTTGTGTAAGTTCTTCATATTACATTTGTACTTTACTTAAACTGTTTCTTTGTACATTTTAATAAAAATTTAGACATTTCAAGTTACATTTCAGTTTCCCTGTTAATTAGCGATCCTGTTTCCAGTTGGTATCAGAGCCAGTGAGATTGCATATACGTGCATTTAGAAGTTGTGCTTAGGTGTGTGTTTGCATCTCTGTGTTCATAGAGCTGTGTCTTGCATACAGTGGTGTCCCTAGTGTTGGTCAGCCAAGGAAAATCCGTTGGTCAGCCGTGTGAAGGTGGTCCCGGTTTGAATACCCGAAAGAATTATAGTTCTTTTGTATACGCATCCAGGGAGGACATATTCTTGTCCCAAAAGTCCCATCCGCCTTGGGCTTCTAATGGTAATACAGATAGTGAACATTCGAACCAAGTCCACTAGTGGTAAAACCAAATAGGAAATTGTAAGGGACAATTGTCATGAAAATTAAAGAACCAAGAATGGGTTTCAGGTAAATATAGAAAGGCTCGGTACCAAGCCATTCTATAATCATTGTAATTGTAGGTCTGTGGGGCAAATGGTACTGAAAAGTGTCGTTCTTCGAACGGATCTTTCCATTGCTGAGCACTAAGAACTTGCCAAATAATACATTTGGAAAAGAGTATATGGCTTGGGTTGGTTTTGTCATGGGTATGGCTAATATCAGCAGAATGAGTATCTACTAAGATTAGCTCATAAAACTGTTGGGTTTTTTGTGTATGGTCAGTAGCGAAATGAAGACTGCCGAAGATCTTTTTGACCAAAGGTTTTAAAATGTCAGTGGTTGGTATGGTTTTGTGAGTAGTTAGGCACAAATGTTCTGTATATCGAACGGTGTAGGAATTGTCACTGGTTGGCTGTGTAGGTGGTCGAGAGACCACAGTTTTGTATGCTAAGGGTGGATAATTGGCTAGGGTTTGGAATTGGTTTTGAAGAGGTAATTTTATAGGGACAGTAATTTGATAATCTTCTGCTCTTCGAATGCTTTTGCCTTTGTCTTTGCCTCTTGGTTTGTTTCCACTCATTTTGAATTCTGCAGGAGAGATTTGTGTGTTAATCTTTCCTTGCAAGAATTCTCTTGGAAGGAAATCATATAAAGTATTTGTTTCTCCTTTGATGAATTTAATATCAAAATCAAATGCAAAAGGATTGCTTGCCATCGGGCAAAAATTTGTTTGGAAACCAGATTTTTGACATCCTTTTATAAAGTATTTGCAATCGATTCGAATTAGGAATTTTTTGAAATATAAATCATCTTGAAATTTTGTAACACAGAGAACAATGGATAAAATTTCTTTTTTAATTGTAGAGTAATTCTTTTGTGCACCAAGCCATAACCCTGAATGATATCTAACTAATTGTTCTTGGTCATGCGAGGGTAGTCATTGTTTTAAAATGCCACCATAACCTATGTCAGATGCATCAGTTTCAATGATCCTGAATGCAGAGGGACTGGGAAATGGTAAGATTATAATGCGATCGTTTGGAAAGAAGGCATTTTGTTTTGATTAGATAAAATTGATTTGTCTAAAAATTGAGGAAGATTGTAATTCCATAACCTTCTTTTGGTGTGTGGAGGTTAGGAAGTGAAATGTAATAGGATTTCCCAAAACGTTTGTATGAATACCACTTTCTGAAACAATAAATGGGTAAATTTGTGTTAGAAAAGGGGTACCTAAAATCAAATCATTTGTAATATTACTAATAACAAGAAATACATTTTTAAAGCAGTAATTGTTATTACGAATATATCCTTTTTCTAATTTGTAACGAATATGTAAAGGATCACCACTAGCACTGACAAGCTATTTATTTGAACGCTCACAGTACTTGGTAGGAACAACTCCTTCTCTAAGGCAATTTTGATCTGCTCCACTGTCAATTAGAGCGATGACATTCATAGAGAAGTCATCAACAACTAAATTGACTATAGAGTACCATTTTTGAAAGGTAATACGAGATATGGTTTGTAAAAATTGAGTTTGAGGAATATCAACTTCTGATATTTCTGAGAAATGTAAATCAGGTGGAGGAAGAGGGGGATTTGCTTTTAGAGATTCTAGCATTGATATTTTTGCATCAATCTCTAAATCTTTTGTTTTGAGGAGAACGACATCTGATTTGAGAATCCGAACTTGACTTTTGAGTTCGTTAAGCTCAGTTTGTAATTGTTTTGTATTAACGGGTTGGAAAGGATTTGGAATAGGATAATTCTCAAAGATTTAATTGAAGGACGAAGAAGGTCCAAAATCGAATTTTGGTTTATCTTCTTCTTCAAGGATTAAATCTTTGAGGCGCTGAAGATAATCTTTTTTGACATCTAGGTCAGGGATTTGTCCGATTAACTCAATAAGGAATTCCTTTTTGGATTTGGAGGAAATGACATTAAGAGTCTTAATTGGTGA
>JAKOGI010004704.1:0-20000 GCA_029747015.1 Carnegiea gigantea | reverse complement strand
CCTCAATGACCATTCTAGTATGATGGTAACCCTGTACTCCTTCTAGTTCACGCCTAAGGTACTTAACTTGCTTAAACTAAGTCTCTTATAGCTTATTGGAGGTAATTTAATGTTATATCAACGTAAGATCACACAATGTAAGCATAACATCATATAGCATGCACATAGGATTCATTGATAAGCTATCTCATGCAACAATGTAAGACCCGCCTCCTTCGTTTTAAGTTAACTTGCCTATCTTGCTTTCTATGTTATTAAAATCGTATTTTTATTAATTATATGAGTTAAATTATTATCGATGTGCTTTTGGGAGGTATAATTTCATTAAAAAGGGATTATTATGGCTATTATTGATTTTAAAGTTAATTCGTGCTATTTGCATCTTCAAATTATATCGATTATTTAATTTAGTCGTTATTCGATTTATTTAGTCGTTTCCCGAATGCGAGTAGGTTGTTAACCCTAGAATTAGTTTCAAGGTTTATGAAAATCCAACCTTGGCGTATTTGGGAATGAATAGTCGATAGAAGGCCGTATTAGTGATTCGGGTTTAGAGTTCGGGATACGAACTAGACTAGTGGCACCAATTACTGATCAGCTTGAGTCAAAAAAAAAGGGAAAAAGAAAAAAAAGAAAAAAAAAAGCAAATAAGGGGGCCGAAGCCCCTTACTCTTTCAGGAGAAAACGAGAGAAGGAGGGTCGGTTTTGGCTCCCCATCGACCCCCTCCTCGGCGACCCACCACGAAGAGAAGAGAGAGAGACGGTTGATGCGCGGCGGTGACGGTGGCGGCGCCACTCTAGCTCACACCGCAACTGCGACCTCCCCGACAGCCACCAAGCAGAGCAGAGAGAAGAAGGGAGATCGAGACTGAGGGAAGGAGAGAGAAACGGGGGAGTCGCCGGCGCTGTGGTGCGCGCCGCCGGCCACGGCCGCGGACCGGTAAAGAAAAAGAGAGACGGATCGAGCGAGATTGAGAGTGGGGGGCTCGGTTCAATGGTTGAGGTTTCGAAACCCTCAGCCCCACGCCACCCCGACCGTCGCCATCGACGGTGGAGCCCATGCTGGCGACCAGCAGCAGCAGCAGCAGCCCAGCAACAGGGAGATGTAGAACTGGATTTTAACCACCCAAAAATCACCCAAATCGGGCCCTTAGCTTGGATTCAAGGTGGGTGTTTCTCACCTCCTAATTATTAGTAGTTTTAAAACCGTTTTAAGTTTTAAGTGGTGAAGCATGTTAAGTTTAGCTAGTTTATGCCCGATAGTGACTTCGAATCGATATATGTTAGTTTAGTTGATTAATACTCGAAAGTGGCTTAGAATCGATTCAAGTGAATTTAGTTAATTCATGCCTGAAGATTTAATTCGAAGTGAATTATGCGTGTTTAGTTTTGATTTGAATCTATTTGGTTGATTCATGCCTGAAGATTTAATTCAAAGTGAATTATGCGTGTTTAGCTTTGATTCGAATCCATTTAGTTAATTCATTCCTGAAGATTTAATTCGAAGTGAATTATGCGTGTTTAGCTTCGATTCGAATCTATTTGATTAATTCATGCCCGAAGATTTAATTCGAAGTGAATTATGTATGTTTAGGTTTAATTCGAACCTATTCAGTTAATTCATGCCTGAAAACTAACTTCGAAGTGGATTATAAATGTTTAGAAACCACAAATGTATGTTTAGTTAATTCGTAATCGTTTATTAAGTTCGAAGTAAGCCATAAATGACCCACGATCGTTTAATAACTCCGAAGTAGACTTTAAATGCTTAGACTTGTTATACGTATGCTTAACCGAATCATGTTCTTTTAATGACTTCGTAATAGACTATAAATGCCTAGAATAGACCCATGTACACTTCGTCAATTCATGCTCGATTAATAGCTTCAGAAAGAAACCAACACCCTCAAAGGACTTATGCTTAAATGACTTATTTAGATTCGAATAATGATTTCGATGTAATAAATGAACGTATAGAATTGTATTATGCTGAAATAGCTCAATTAGACTTTAAATGTAACTTCGAAACAATGAATGAACGCTTCGAATTGTTACTTGCCTATATAGTTGAACTATGCTTATAAAACAGCTTTGGAAATAACATTTGAATGATGAAGTGAGCATGTTTACCCCCTTAACTTCAATGTATGAATGTTTGAAACGAACCAAGATCACCTAAGATTGAAGTAGGCTAATTTGATTAGTTCATGTTTATAAGTAACCCTTGAATGACAAGCATTCTTTAAATTGACGCAAATTGAACTAGCTAATTCACACTTAAGAGTATCCTTTGAAACGACCTGAGAACATTTTAAGCCAATGCATGTTTAGTTGGATGGTTATACTTTGAATACTAGTTGATTAGTTATGCGTAAAAGTGGCATGAATTTGGTATGCTTACCTTCTATTCGCAAGTCATGAATGTAGACTAAGTTTCATGCGTTGTGAGTTTATTTCAGTTAATTAATATCTTATTTCAAGTTAATGCAAAATATATCTATATATTTATGCTTCTTTATGTGGTGACGAGCTATGGGACGGTTGCTACTTGCTCGGTAAGTTATACGTAGCTATTTCATAAGACCCTTTTTGATAATATGTTATGATTGTCGAATTGAAAACCGAGATGGTAGTTGGATGGCTTGAGGTAGAACTATGAGTGGTTCGAGGTTCTTGTGGTACAGTGCTTGTGAGGAGGGAGTCTGGGATGTGAATTAACCACAATTGTGTGGATTGTGAGGCCATGTGTGGCTCATTGTGATGAATTGATTATGAAGTGCTTGAATGTGATACATGTGGACCCCCCTTCCCTTCTATGTCCTCAATTTACATTATGTGCATAAGGGTGAGATTTTCAAAGAAGGATTTCATGTTTGAAATAATAGAACCCATAAATATTAGTGCATGATGGCATATTTTAACTAATTGAATACAGTTTTGGGAGTGAACCTGCTTGAACAGGGGAATCCTAAAGAGTTTTGCAAAGGCGTGAGTTGCATGATAAAGGATTTCGCTGTGAGAGGCAGCAAACTTACTAGTCGTTATAACCAGTTTAAATGGCTAAGATAAGTGCTTAGGGATAATAGATGGGAGTGAACCTGCTTGAACGGGGGAATTCTTAGCCTAGGGAGTAATCCTTAGAGACCCTGATGAGGGTTAAGGTCCAAAGTTAGCTGCCATCCCTGGAGTAAGAGCTTAGTGTGAGTTAATCTCACTGGGATTGAGTGTAGATCTCTCCCAACCAGCACTTTGTGATGATCTTATGCCCAGAGTAGTTTCTTATTAAATAAGAAAAACAGTTGGCGTTTTGTCTTTTTAAGTATTTCCGAAAGAAAGTTTTTAAGGGCCATTATGAGACCAAGATGAAAGGGATTCTTTAAAAGAATATGAGCCTCAAGAGGTTAAGAAAAGATTTTTTATGAGCCTCAAGAGGCTAAATGAAGTGTTTTCTGTAAAAGGAAGAAAGCTTCTCGTGTGTGACATGTGCATGTTCTAAGTATAACTTATCAATTAGATGCTAAGCAAGATACGAATATGAGAAGTAAGTCTTATGAGCATATTTCATGCATATCCTATGAATGAGAATTGATTGAGACTTGAAATGTGTGCATCTTATGCATGCCATACGAATGAAATGCCAAGAAGAGTATGATTTTGAAAAGAAATAACCTTATATGCACATCATATGAATAGGGTTTCATTTATAGTTAGAATAGAATGCCAAGAAGTTATGTTTATGAAAAAGAAAGTATCCGTGCTTAGCCTCGTCGCTTGTTTAAGTGTTTGACTGTCTGATAGTAAAGAAGTTTGGTCATTTAGAGAACTAGAAATGTGTTTAAGTGTCTAAAGTGAGTTTATGGTTACTGATGTTTCCATAAGAATTTTATGAATGCCTAATATGATAGTATGAATGCCTAATATGATAGTAAAGTATGAATACGTGATATGTGACTATTAAAGATACTATTGGCTGCAACAGTTTTGGTTTTAAGGGGGGTTGGGGGACACTCACTGAGCATGTGGTTGCTCATCCCACTACTCTTTCCCCTTTTCCCCAGGTTTTCTTCATAAGAGGAAAAAGTTGAATCAGCTATGTCAAGATGGAATCTGTTCATGCTTGCAACGTGTCGTTTGTACTCATTTGAGGGGATCTTACGTGTTTAATGAAGTCACGTTATGTATTCTCAGTTTGAAAAGTTTGTAAATAGGTATTCTAAGTTCATGTAATGCATATTGTTTATGAGTCACTCTGTACGGCCTTATGAGCCAACCATCTAGTCCGTTAGATGTCTTTTGGTTAAAGTTAGTTATGTTTTGGGATGTAAACCCCAATACTCCGGTTGTGTGAACTGTTGAGTTGTATCTTGCATTTCTTCTTTATTCATGAATTAATCAGGTTGGTGTACTCCGAGCGAGTGGCTCATTAAGTTATGAACTCCGGCGTGTGGCCGTTGAGCTTATTTTAAATGTTTTACGCTTCCGTTAAATTGCAGGGATTTATTGTAAGGCTCATAGCCTAGAAACGGTCAGTTTTGAAACTCTGTTCGTTTCGTCCCAAAATTTAGGTAGAAAGTTAAGAAAATGTAATGCTTTGGGCCCTAGGGGCTAGGGGTGTTACATTGATGGTATCAGAGCAGAGGCCCGATGACCATAGGTCGCGACCTGAGTCTTGCGTTTCATATAGTTTGTGATTATGTGACATATGCCTACTTTATGTGCGCGTGTGCCTTATAGTGTGGCCATTTGCGACTTATGTATGGCTGGAGAAGGTCGATTGAGCAAAAGTGGCGAGTTGTGCATTAGTATAGGAGTCAAATAGCTCTCCCCACACCTTTAAGTGACGTTGTTAGTACTTCATTGGTGCAATATGTTCCTAACGTGCTAATTAACTTCATTGATTGACTTTTGTGCGATCCGGGTAAACCGATCGAATAAAATTTGAGCCATGGTGTTAGCATGTGAACCCAATTCACTTCTGTGTTCTCGTGTGAGCTAAGTAATGTTTTGAATGATAAATGTTTTCTTCGTGCGCTCTAATAAGACGATCAATAGTTCAAGCACGTCGATTTAAATTCGAACGATTGAAAAATCTTTCTTTAAGCTCATCTTTGCCCCTGAAGTACGATTTGCTCCTCGAGCCCCATAATGGAATGAGTAGACATACTCAGAGGTTGGTAGAGAAGAAGTTCAAAACAGATCAGCTATTTTTCACCTTTGAAATTCAAAGTTTCGAAATGTTAATGTCTTTTCGCTGTCCAGTCAAGTTCTACTTTACACTCTTTAGCTATGATGACCGAGCTTAGGTTTCCAAGTACATGCCATTGTACTATACAGGTCAAAATCGGTTGTTATAATTGATAATCCCACTAAATTATATCTTCCCTTATTGTTTTCAAATTCCGAATTCCCTGAGTATATTAGAGGCTACTTTTGTATGCATGCTTGAAAGATTATGTGCTAGTGGTAAGACCTCATTGAGCATTGCATAAATGTACCTATCGTTCTTTATCTTTGCCATTCAGGAATGCAGTAACGATGTTTTAATTGGGTTGAACCCTGATAAACCTAGAAAGCGCAAGGGAGGAAGAATCTAGTAGACTTTGGAATTGTACATAGGAATGATCCCTACTGAGGTAAGCAACCTACTTTGAGTCTCCTATGATCACCTGTAAGATAGATATACCTTGTAAGACCTCAACGTGTGCTTATGAGGCCATTGATGTCAACCATACTCACACAATACTAACTGCTCAACACCAACCTTTCCTAAATTGGATGGGGTTTAGGGCAAGCCGTTGACCATATGCTGCAAAAGGAGGATTGCACCCATACTGACACGTCTAGATGTTATTTCTATGTGACAACATGTGGGTCCGCATGTCTTCAAGATTTATTATGGTATTGTATGCTGTGTAAGACCATAAGGATACATATAGATAGAATTGTTGAATGTGGGTGAACTGTTGAGTACGTGAGCATTTTTTATGCCTGTTTGGGGCCTGTATAGGATGCCATTGAGTTGAGACGCTTTCTAAATGGTGAGTCAAGGCTTTTTTTCCGCATTAAAGACCTTCCTAATTATCCAAGTTAGGCCCTACTGTCGCATCTGACGATGTGCATTTGTTTTCAACGATGCTTCGAATGCCTACATGCCAAAGCACGTACGTTACTTGAAATGTTGATGACAAGTTGCTAGTAGGCACTTTAAGATTGTTTTCTTGACTAAAAGTCCTTCTAACTGATACCCTTATTTTTATGTAATTCTTCATTCGCTAGATTAACTAAGCGGGAACTCGCGCATATCAATATGGGTGACTGCCATGGTCTTGCTGATTGTTGTCTAAGGATATTCAAAGCCTTCTTGACATGTGTGTCATTGATACCTAGATGAGGCCTTAACTTGGACTGCCACCTACATAAAGAGCCTTCCTTCCCTTCCAACATATAACCACTACTACTCACTAATCGGCTAAGCATTATGCCTATCGGGGCATGGAACACCATTCCTTTACATAAGCATGATAGTGTCCTGGCTATATCAACCCCAACACACCTAGAATGGGGATGAAAGGAAGAACCTAGCAGACTTTAGAATTGTTAAATCACATGTATCACCTCGTTACCTCCTAGGACGACAATTTATGCCTTCCTAACACCTTCTTAAGCACAAGCACCACGTGTAGAAGTAAGAATGCTCCAAGTAGAAAGTAGAACCTTCCCATCTGTACTAAGAGTTCCTCAGACCTCCACAGTCCCCTTTTCAAGACAATATGTGGTGAAACCTCAATGTAGAGCCGTAAGACCAATAATATCGTTGTTCTTACCCCTATTAGTTGGTTGCTTGTCAACTCCAAATAGTTTGGACGAACCTCGAGGTATAACCTCGACCTCTAGAATTTAGAAGAGGGTTGCATTCATGTACGCTTGGGTCGATGCCTTTCGTGAGACCATAGGAGTACCTATAGATAGGATTGTGTATGTGGCCATTGATGTGCTTGTAATCAAGTGCCAACAAAGTGAGTTTTTGTAATTGCTTGACTTGAATCCATGTTTTAGAATGAGACTACTTGTACATGACCTTAAGATGTCACTGTACCAATTGTCATGCCTTTAGGTGCTCCCTTATAGATGCATCTGCATAGAATTATTTCTTGCCATGCGAACTGAGTCTAGATTATCAAAAATCTATGTTTCATTTTCAAAACAAACTCCATACGGTTGCCAACTCATTTGCCCTTCTTCAATGCGATTTACCTTCGGCGCCTAAATAGAGTGAGTAGACGCTTGAAGAGGATTGGCGAGGTGGAGACTGGATACCATAAGCCATTTTCTTTCGATTTAAAAGAAGTAGAGTCTGCAAAATGAAACCCTTTGAAAACCTACTGCGTAGATTTTAGTTGTGTACGTGCATTCTAGGAAAGACTGAACTTAGATTTAGAATTTCGAGGACGAAATTCTTTTAAGGGGGGAAGAGTGTAAGACCCGCCTTCTTCGTTTTAAGTTAACTTGCCTATCTTGCTTTCTATGTTATTAAAATCGTATTTTTATTAATTATATGAGTTAAATTTTTATCGATGTGCTTTTGGGAGCTATAATTTTATTAAAAAGGGATTATTATTGCTATTATTGATTTTAAAGTTAATTCGTGCTATTTGCGTCTTCAAATTATATCGATAGTTTAATTTAGCCGTTATTCGATTATTTAGTCGTTTCCCGAGTGCGAGTAGGTTGTTAACCATAGAATTAGTTTCGAGGTTTATGAAAATCGAACCTTGATGTATTTGGGAATGAATAGTCGATAGAAGGCTGTATTAGTGATTCGGGTTTAGAGTTCGGGATACGAACTAGACTAGCGGCACCAATTACTGATCAGCTTGAGTCAAAAAAAAGGGAAAAAGAAAAAAAAAGCAAATAAGGGGGCTGAAGCCGCTTTACTCTTTCAGGAGAAAACGGGCGAAGGAGGGTCGGTTCTGGCTCCCCATCGACCCCCTCCCCGGCGACCCACCACGAAGAGAAGAGAGAGAGAGAGGGTTGATGCGCGGTGGTGACGATGGCGGCGCCACTCTAGCTCACACCGCAACCGCAACCTCCCCGACAGCAACCAAGTAGAGCAGAGAGAAGAAGGGAGATCGAGACTGAGGGAAGGAGAGAGAAACAGGGGAGTCACCGGCGCTGCGGTGCGCGCCGCCGGCGACAGACGCGTACCCGCAAAGCAAAAGAGAGAGGGATCGAGCGAGATTGAGAGTGAGGGGCTCGGCTCAATGGTTGAGGTTTCGAAACACTCAGCCCCACGCCACCCCGACCGTCGCCATCGATGGTGGAGCCCACACCGGCGACCACCAGCAGCAACAGTAGCCCAGCAACAGGGAGTGGTAGAACCGGATTTTTAACCACCCAAAAATCACCCAAATCGGGCCCTTAGCTTGGATTCAAGGTAGGTGTTTCTCACCTCCTAAGTATTAGTAGTTTCAAAATCGTTTTAAGTTTTAAGTTGTGAAGCATGTTAAGTTTAGCTAGTTTATGCCTGATAGTGACTTCGAATCGATATATGTTAGTTTAGTTGATTAATACTCGAAAGTGGCTTAGAATCGATTCAAGTGAATTTAGTTAATTCGTGCCTGAAGATTTAATTCGAAGTGAATTATGCGTGTTTAGCTTTGATTCGAATCTATTTGGTTGATTCATGCCTGAAGATTTAATTCGAAGTGAATTATGTGTGTTTAGCTTTGATTCGAATCTATTTGGTTAATTCATGCCCGAAGATTTAATTCGAAGTGAATTATGCATGTTTAGCTTTGATTCGAACCTATTCAGTTAATTCATGCCGGAAAACTAACTTCGAAGTGGATTATAAATGTTTAGAAACGACGAATGTATGTTTAGTTAATTCATAATCGTTCATTAAGTTCGAAGTAAACCATAAATGATCCATGATCGTTTAATAACTCCGAAGTAAACTTTAAATGCTTAGAATCAGTATATGTATGCTTAACAGAATCATGTTCATTCAATGACTTCGTAATAGACTATAAATGCCTAGAATCGACCCATGTATACTTAGTCAATTCATGCTCGATTAATAGTTTCGGAAAGAAATGAACAACCTGAAAGGGCTTATGCTTAAATGACTTATTTAGATTCGAATAATCATTTCGATGTAATAAATGAACGTTTAGAATCGTATTATGCTGAAATAGCTCAATTAGACTTGAAATGTAACTTCGAAACAATGAATGAACGCTTCAAATCGATACTTGCCTATTTAGTTGAACTATGCTTATAAAACTGCTTTGGAAATAACATTTGAATGATGAAGTGAGCATGTTTACCCCCTTAACTTCAATGTATGAATGTTTGAAAAGAACCAAGATCACCTAAGATCGAAGTAGGCTTATTTGATTAGTTCATGTTTATAAGTAACCCTTAAATGACAAGCATTCTTTAAATTGACGCACATTGAACTAGCTAATTCATGCTTAAGAGTACCCTTTGAAACAACCTGGGAACATTTTAAGCCAATGCATGTTTAGTTAGATGGTTATACTTTGAATATTAGTTGATCAGTTATGCGTAAAAGTGGCATGAATTTGGTATGCTTACCTTCTATTCGAAAGTTATGAATGTAGACTAAGTTTCATGCGTTATGAGTTTATTTCAATTAATTAAGTTCTTATTTCAAGTTAATGTAAAATATACCTATATATTTATGCTTCTGTATGTGGTGACGAGCTATGGGACGATTGCTGCTTGCTCGGTAAGTTATACGTAGCTATTTCATAAGACCCTTTCTGATAATATGTTATGATTATCGAATTAAAAACCGAGATGGTAGTTGGATGGTTTGAGGTAGAACTATGAGTGGTTCGAGGTTCTTGTGGTACGGTGCTTATGAGGAGGGAGTCTGGGTTGTGAATTAACCGCAATAGTGTGGATTGTGAGGCCATGTGTGGCTCATTGTGATGAATTGATTATGAAGTGCTTGAATGTGATACATGCGGACCCCCCTTCCCTTCCATGTCCTCAAGTTACATTATGTGCTTAAGGGTGAGATTTTCAAAGAAGGGTTTCATGTTTGAAATAATAGTAGCCATAAATATTAGTGCATGATGGCATATTTTAACTAAATGAATACAGTTTTGGGAGTGAACCTGCTTGAATGGGGGAATCCTAAAGAGTTTTACAAAGGCGTGAGTTGCATGATAAAGGATTTCGCTGTGAGAGGCAGCAAACTTACTAGTCGTTATGACCAGTTTAAATGGCTAAGATAAGTGCTCAGGGAGAATAGATGAGAGTGAACCTACTTGAACAGGGGAATCCCTAGCCTAGGGAGTAATCCCTAGAGACCCTGACAAGGGTTAAGGTCCAAACTTAATTGCCATCCCGGGAGTAAGAGCTTAGTTTGAGTTAATCTCACTGGGATTGGGTGTAGATCTCTCCCAACCAGCACTTTGTGATGATCTTGTGCCCAGAGTAGTTTCTTATTAAATAAGAAAAGCAGTTGGCGTTTCGCCTTTTTAAGTATTCCTGAAAGAAAGTTTTTAAGCGTCACTATGAGACCAAGATGAAAGAGATTCTTTAAAAGAATATGAGTCTCAAGAGGCTAAGAGAAGAGTTTTTATGAGCCTCCAGAGGCTAAATGAAGTGTTTTCAGTAAAACAAAGAAAGCTTCCTGTGTATGACATGTGCATGTTCTAAGTATAACTTATGAATGAGATGCTAAGTAAGATACGAATATGAGAAGTAAGTCTTATGAGCATATTTCATGTATATCCTATGAATGCGAATTGATTGAGGCTTAAAATGTGTATATCTTATGCATACCATACGAATGAAATGCCAAGAAGAGTATAACTCTAAAAAGAAATAACCTTATGTGCACATCATATGAATAGGGTTTCACGCATAGTTGGAATGGAATGCCAAGAAGTTATGTTTATGAAAAAGAAAGTCTCCGTGCTTAGCCTCATCACTTGTTTAAGTGTTTGACTGCATGGTAGTAAAGAAGTTTGGTCATTTAGAGACCTAGAAATGTGTTTGAGTGTCTAAAGTGAGTTTATGGTTAGTGATGCTTCATTAAGAATTTTATGAATGCTTAATATGATAGTATGAATACCTAATATGATAGTAAAGTATGAATACGTGATATGTGACTATTAAAGATACTATTACCTGCAACGGTTTTGGTTTTAAGGGGAGTCGGGGGACACTCACTGAGCGTGTGGCTGCTCATCCCCCTACTCTTTCCCCTTTTCCCTAGGTTTTCTTTATAACAGGAAAAAGTTGAATTGGCTACGCCAAGATGGAATCTGTTCATGCTTACAAAGTGTCGTTTGTACTCATTTGAGAGGATCTTACGTGTTTAATAAAGTCATGTTATGTATTCTCAGTTTGAAAAGCTTGTAAATAGGTATTCTAAGTTTATGTAATGCATATTGTTTATGGGTTGCTTTATACGACCTTATGAGCCAACCATCTAGTCAGTTAGATGTCTTTTGGTTAAAGTTAGTTATGTTTTAGGATGTAAACCCCAATACTCCGGTTGTGTGAACCTTGAGTTGTATCTTGCATTTCTTCTTTATTCATGAATTAATTTGGTTGGTGTACTCCGAGCGAGTGGCTCGTTGAGTTATGAACTCCGACGTGTGGCCGTTGAGCTTCTTTTAAATGTTTTACGCTTCCGTTAAATTGCAGGGATTTACTGTAAGGCTTATAGCCTGGAAACGGTCTGTTTTAAGGGAAAACTCTGTCCGTTTCGTCCCAAAATTTAGGTAGAAAGTTAAGAAAACGTAACGCTTTGGGCCCTAGGGGCTAAGGGTGTTACAATAATTCAGGCATTGGATGCAATAGAACACTTAGTTCACATATAAAAACCTAACGTCAGCGAGTATTAAAAAAATGACTAAGTGAGACTTCCTTTTGCAAGAGAGCATGGCTAACGTATGTCTTTAAACCAATGGGAGTTCTTATAAAATCGTTGTTTTGCACTTGGCAGGTGGTTGAAAATGCAATAAAACGCTTTTCAAGAAAACATGCTTTTTCAAAGCTTTACACCATTCTCACCCCCGAATGAGGTATTCACATCACATGTCATGCAAGAAATCATTTTCATAGGCATCAGAATCTCATAACTATGCTAGGTACGCATGAGGCCATCACTCTCTTTAATCGTACCAATGAGATCATCACTCACGTTTCATATTATCCCCGTTAGGATCTTCCAGGGTTCCCACTTGTGGGTCTACTCCCTTGGCAACATATCACCCTTGTCAGGGTCTTCTAGGGTTCCCACTTCTAGGTCTATCTCCCTAGGTATTAGGGTTCTCGAGAACCAGGCATTCTCCCTAATCATCATATAAACATATATACATATACGTACATACATATATACATATATATATATATATATATATATATATATATATATATATATATATATATAGTATGTATATATATATATATATATATATATATATATATATATATATATATATATATATATATAGATATATAGAGCACCATTTTCCTAGCCCAAAACATTTTAAATGCATTTTCACCTCTAAATGCGTCTATATTAAAACTCTCATTGTATCACAAACAATGACATTCTTATTCTCATGAGGCTCGAAACCTTAATGATTTCACATCGACTCTGAAAGCATAAAACCATTCATTTGGTAAAATATGCTTAAAACAAGTTAATCTTTGCATGTTCATTCACTCTTAAAGTCAAGCAACATGGAAACTCATTTTTAAATGTTAATAGAATATATCGATCTCTTTACATTTCAAATGCAAAAGTCATTTCACAACATATTTAGCTCAAAACTTGCATTGAATCATGTCAATGACACTTTCATTCTCATGAAGACTAAATGCATTAATAGGGTCATTCAACTTTTGAAAAGCATACAACCAATCATCTGGTCACATTGTGCTTCTAAATGAATCAATGGCCAAATACACATTCATTTTCAAAGAAATGTCAGTAAAACTTGTCTTGAAAGCTTACCTACCTGTAACTCATTTGTAGTTAATTCACTTAAAAATATCCCTATCAAATGAATGGTGTACAGTATGCACTAATCACATAACTCAACATGCTTGTCATATCACAGTAGTTTGCATACATACTTATTAACGCACGTCTTTAAGTGTATCACCAACATATTCATTTGTAATTTGCATTGCTTCCAACACGATGACCCCGTTAAGTAACTTCGAGAAAAAATTAAGGGGTCGTTAAAACATTTGAGCCACTTGTTTCAGAAATTAAGGAGTTGTTTTTTAAGTCATCATAGTGAATGAACTACTCTTAAACCAATTACTTGAACATTTTAATTATTCAAAAGCATTACTGTGAGGAGGATAGCGCATGCTTAAATTTAATCAAGTGAGCTTCAATCGGAATGACTCTTAGTTGACAAATTGCTCAACACAAGGCCTTTAAACAAACAAGCAATCTAAAATGGCTAAGATCACGATACTTTGGCATGGAATTCAGTCACAACATACCAGCATAGCAAACACTTGAAGCAAAGGCTAGCAAACCATGACTGAATTAAACAGCATGCTACAACCAAATTCAGACAAATAACAAGCAATACATGGCGTTAGAACATGAAATTACACTTCATAAATTCATGAATTTCTAACACGACCCAACTCCTTCCTCACGGCACTGACCATAACAGTCCTCAAGACCACTCAGTTCAACCCAAATGATTCACCAACTACTTTCAATTTCTCAACTTGTTATAGTTTCCACCTAATTACCAAATCAGCTATCACAAATATTTCAAAAACGTTTGACAATTAGTGATAGGTTTAAGGATTAGGAACCACCTCCCTAGACTCCAAGCTAAGGACCCGATTTATAGGTTACATGGCCAGTCTCTAGCCCAACGCAATTAGGAGGATACCTCTCCCGGGGTTCTCAGTTTAGTCCCGCATTTCATCGAATGATCGTTGGTCACCAAGGAGGATCACCATAGCGGCAAAGCATGCAAATGGGTAAGCGAGAATAATTCAAAACTGCTTAATAGAACTGGGCAGAATTAAACTCAACGAATAACCCAGAAGTAACAACAGATGAAAACTCACCTCATGAAGACGAGTCATTCTGTTGCCATGGTTATCACTGCCCATCCTCCTTCCTCCCTCTTCCTCTCAATGTCACCCACTCGCCGGAATCGAGCCCCACCGCTGCTGGCATAGGTCATGACTGTTGTGACACATAGGGTTTGAAAACCCTAGCCCGAAAACCCTTGGCTAGCATGGCTCTTGGTGGTCGTCAATCCCGAGCCCACCGTAGACACCTCGTCGGCGAGGCTGTCGTCCCATCGGCGTTAGCTGTGCGTGGCTTCGATCTCCTTCTCTCGCGATTCCTCTCTATCTCGCTCGATTTCTCTCCCTGTTTGCCAGGTCCGCGATCGTGGCTGCCTGCGTGAACCAGGGTGATGTCACCGTCGTCGGCCGGCCCCTTGTCTCTCCCTCTCCTCCTCTCTATGTGGTGGTATCGAGGGCCAGGGTCGAGAGGACCCCCGGGTCCCATTTCCAATTTCAAAAAGGGGCTTCGGCCCCTTTTTTACTGCCTTTTCATTTCTTTTTTTTTGGGTTTATTTTGGGTTATTTAATTATAGCACTTAAACCTAGTTCGGTCTTGTACTATCTGATTTAGCTAATCTCGACTCCACGTGCGCTCACACAATTTGCTAATTTCATGTAACTTATGCCTTTGTTTAAATTCTATCGAATTTGCTAACTTCATGAAATCACGTAATTAACAAAGAAAATTTAATAAAAATTTACGCACGTGATTATTACACTAGTTATTATGCAAACATTAATCTAACATAGCTAAATCAATCGAATAAATTAATCAAAATACTAACTTAAACAATTAGCCTAAGGTTGAAAACCCCAACTGTTATATTATGTTTCGCGATCGCCTCTATCGTGGATATATGAGTAGAATATTTCATGTACATAGTGACAGTGAAATGATGATTGGTGATCATTTTGGACTTCTTGTAGCTGGCATGATACCATTTTGCATATTGCCACTATTATTTCTCGAATTATGGCTACATGTGTATGTACTTGCCCATGGGTACCTCAGTGAAATCTGATAATGTGCTTGTTGTACTGAGGGTCATTCTAGGGTCTATGTCGTATTCCTTTACCAAATCGTGAGGCGTGGTTGCTAATGTAATTAACTAAAATGCATACCCTAGCGTGGCTTGTTGTATTGCATTATAACTAGTGATATTTTAATAAAGGTGCAAAGGGAGCCTAGAGATGAGTCCATGAACATTCCCATGTATTTATATTATTCTAAGACTTAGAGGTGACCAACTCCAAATGAGGACCCTAGGTTAGGTGTTACCGCTGTCAAACCATCACAATTACCTCGTCTGCTTGTTGTTTTAACTATGTATTCTAGCCGGAAATCTCCTACTTTGATACATGAAATTGTCGAGTTGTTTACGTAGGAGCTCTAAAGAACTACATAGTGGAGTTCCCTCCCTATGAGAACTATAGGACACCCGGGGACGATGCCTATGCGAAACCACCTTACCTTAGTGGTTAACCTCTCATGGAATGGTAGTCAACTTATATTAAGGCGATAAGGTGTTGCTAGGTAGGTGAATTGCATGCCAAACCTATCCCAACCAAGAAATCAATTTTCTTACCTCTCTTGGGTAGCTTGTGTTCAGACCTACACTCTACCTTCACTACGTATCGACCACATTCTTGTCATATAACCTCTCTCAGTTTTGTCCCTACGTGACAATTTGTAGTTGCATATGTTATCTTCTTGCAAGTGCTTGTTATATAAATGTCAGACTGATCCATGTTACCTATGATTCTTGGGCATGAGAATACTAAGTTGTTGATTCTGTGTGATGTCATTGTACTAAAATGATGCTACGTGATCTTATGTGATGCCCTTATAACTTTGATGTGCTATAAGAGGTTCCAGGTTAACCGTCTCGATCCCAAAAGTGATTTGAATTCATATTTTAGAGTGAAACTCCATATATATGACCTTGATATGTTATGGCCCAATTGTCATACCTTTAGATGCCAACTCATAGCGACGCATATACATAGAGTTGATAACTGTACGGATAGTGTTTACATAATTGAAGGTTTATGTTCGTTTCAAAATACGTTTACTATGGTTTTCCATACCAACTCATTTGCAGCTCTTCTATGCAATTTACCCTCAGTACCTAAATAGAGTGAGTAGACACTTGAAGAGGATTGGCGAGAAGGAGACTGGATACCTTAAGCCCCGTTTTGGATTTAAAAGAAACAATTATTTGTAAAACAAGATTTCAGACTCTATTATGAGTTGTGTAGATTGTGCCATGTGTATGGGCATGATTTGAATGACTTAACTATAGACCTTAAAATTTCAAGGATGAAATTCTTTTAAGGGGGGAGAATGTAATATTCAGGGTCCTTAATCCAGGGCTAACTATTTAGATTAATATTTTCGTTAACTGTGCTCTATTTAATAAGCCATGTTAGACTATTTATTTGTATGCTAATTATGTGTAATATTTATACGGAGTAATTTTATTAATTTTCCTGACTTTCTATGCAATTACATGAAATTAGTGAGTTCGTTAAAATTAATTCAAGGAGTAACTATGCGAAATTAACAAGTTGTGTGAGGTTATTTGGGGTCAAGATTAAGCGAGATTAGATTACATAGGGCTAATTCAGTTTAATAGGTGGGATTAAACAACCATACAAAAAAAAGAGTAAAGTAGGGGGGTCGAGGCCCCCCGATTCCATACACGAATAAGAGGGGTTCTGCTCTTTGCTTTTGCTCCTCTATGAATGAACCACAAAGAGCAAGAGAGACAGAGGGAGTGGTGGAGACAAACTCAGAGGAGAGGAAAGGCGATGACGGCGACACTAATAGCCATCCGTTCATCACTGGCGAAGAGGGATAGAGAGATCGAGTGAGAACAGGGGAATGAGATGAGCGTCCGAGGGTCAGGGTTTAAAACCCTCATCAATCACCACCACCACTACTGGCAGCCTGACTTGAAAGTTAGGAGGGCGAGAGGAGAAGGCAACAACAGCAGTAGTCACGATAGCTGCCCATCTTCGTGAGGTGGGGTTTTTCTCTATTGTTGCTTCCAGGGTTTATTCATTGAGTTTATGTCCATGAGAATTCTACGAAGTTTTGTTAAGAAGTTTTTTAATTGTTCTCACTTACCCATTTGCATGCCTTGACACCATGGTGATCGTCCTTTATGCCCAACGACTATTTGATGAAATGCATGACCGAACTGAGAATCTGGGCAGAGGCATCCTGTCAGTTATGTTTAGGCAAGAGCCCAACCATGTAACACATAAATCAGGTTCTTGAGCTTGGAGTGAGTTTGCTGATTCTCGATTGCCTGTCCTATTAATAATTTGCAAAGTTTTATTCTTTCATTCATGAGTCAATTCGGTTATGAAGGTGAAATCTAAATGTGTTAAGAATTACAGGCAGTTGGTGGATTGTTTAAGCTCAACTAAAATAATTTGGAATTGGAATTGAAATGATTTTGAGGGTTGTTGTGGACGCTGCTATGCGGAAGGAGTTCAGGTTGTATATTAAATCGGTGAATTTGTGAAGTTTATTATCGTGTTGATGCTATGTTATTGCTTGTAAATCGTTATCTGTGTAATATGTTGCCTAATTGAATTGTTTTTGTTAATGTGTGGCTCTTAGTTACCTGTTTAGCATTGGAGTGAAGTGGGAGAACAGGGTTGCTTCAGCTAAACAGTTTAATGAATCAATTCAATGACGAATCAATTTCATGCAATGAGCAGTGACTTTCTGGTGCCCCGGGTTACCCTAACTAAACATTATTTGCCTGCTTGGTCACATTTCAAATCATGAATTATTATCGCACCTGAACTAGGATTAATAACCAGGTTTGTTGAACGATTCAGCTAAACCGTTGAGCCGTATTGTTCAGTTAACTGAATCACTAACGTTGCTCTTGAATTAAATGAATGCTATGTAAAGATTACGAGTGTTTAAAATGCTTCATTCATGTAACATGAAATGAATTTGGAAAACTGAAAGCATGTGGCTGATTTGTTGAACCAAATTGCTAAAGTTCTTGCAAGTGAAGTCAACTAGGAATAAATTTGGTACAATATGCTTAAAGTCATGTGTCGATAAGTGTGCAAGTGAATTTCTTTGATATGGCCAATATGCTCGCTTATGTGGTTAATAACGACTGTTAGACCATTCGCTTGATAAGAATGCTTTTAAGTAAAACTGATTATAAGTAAGTTATAGGCTTGTAAGCTTTCAAGATGAATTTTAATAACATTCCCTTTGAAAAGCCAATACGTACTTGGTCATTAGCCCGTTTAGAAGCATTTTTTGACAAGATGAACGATTATATATTTATATGCTTTTCGAAAGTCAAATGACCTTATTAAGGCATTTCAGCCTTCTTGAGAATGAAAATGCCATTATTGTGATACAATGAAAATTTTAATACAAAATATGTTTAAAGTGAGATGCATCTGAAATATTTTAGGATCGGAGAATGGTGCTAAATGTTGGGAGACAAGTTTAGGGAGCAGAGTCGTTATGTGGGAACCCTAATTTATAGGGAGTAGATGCAGAAGTGGGAACCCTAGAAGACCTTGACGAGGGTAATGGTCCACTAATTATAAGAATCCCTGGGGATAATATGAATGGCGAGTGTAGATCTACCCTAGTTAGTACGAAAATGAGGGTTCGATGACCTACGAAATGATTTCGTACTTGTTATATGATGAAAACCCCTCATTCGAGGACTATGCTAGTGTAAAGATTTGGAAAAGTGCATGTACTCTTGAAAAGAGCTTTTATTGAGTTCCAAATGATTTTCTAGTAAGTAACGACTGTTTTACAAATGCTTACTTCGGTTAAGTGATGGTCCTTGCCTTTATGTGTTAATCACAATTTGTTACTAAAAAGAATTCCACTTGATGATTGTAATTGAACTTCTTGATGATAGATGTTTATGTGTGAGCTAAGTGCTCTACTATTGTCCATACCTGAATTTGTGCATGAATTAGTTTGCTTTTGAGTCCGATACGCTTACTATGTGACGTTAAGCAAGTGATCGTCACTACTAAGCTACAATAGACAGAGCTTAGGTCAGTTGAGTACTCTTGTGCATCAAATAGAAGGAGGGTAGGGGTACCATCGAGTTTAAAGGGTTATCAAGGTAATAACAAATATAGGAGACCGTACATGATTATTATATGATATTATACATCAATTATGTGTGAATGCTACTTAATGTATTATGTCCAACTGTTTTGTTTTCTTGGGATTGAGGATCATTCACTGAGCATGTGGTAGCTCATCCTCTCTCTATTTCCTCCTTTCCTAGGTTTTTTAAAGAACACATAGAAGTTAATTCATGTAAGCCGAGTTGAATGCCTTGGACAAGAGTTATACATGTAGATTATGAGCCAAATGTTGTTTTGTAATGTAGCTATAAGTTCTTGAGCTTGTGTAAAATTAAACATGCTCATCCGTGCATCGCATATTAAATAACAGTTGACGTGCATGACCATGCAAGCTAACAATCTGATTAGTCAGCCGTCTTTTCATCTAGATTTGTTTATTCCTGGGATGTAAACCCTAGTAGTCCGGATGCATGACCGGTAGAGTTGTAATTTTGATTTCATCCCTATTATTGAACTTTATACTTGCGGCACACCAGCCAGGTGACTCGTAGAGGTACAACCCTCGGTATGTAGCTGTTGAGCTTGCGCGCAAGTTTTTTAGGCTTTAATTTATTGTAGACACCAAATACAAGGCTTTAAGTCTAGCCCTTTTAGACGGAACTCGGACCGATTTTCCCCAGATGCTAAGAAAACCATTAATGTCCCTAAACCTAGGAGATAGAGGTGTTACATATATATATATGAGTGCACGTGTGCAAACACATATATATAGGCATGTATATATATATATA
>JAKOGI010004703.1:0-21876 GCA_029747015.1 Carnegiea gigantea | reverse complement strand
GTAAAACTATTTTCCTTTTGAGTGAGTTAAGGTTTTTCTTTGACATTTAAAAGACCTTTCTAATTATCCAATTAGGTCTTAGTATTGCATCTGAAAACTTGCATTCGCTTTTCAATACTGCTCGAGCCTTATTCTGAGAGCATAAGTTTCTATGAGCATAAATTTCTATGTGTGACCAGATGTTTTGAATGCCTACATGCCAAGATGCATACGTTGCTTGATGTGTTATTGACAAGTTGTTGGTAAGTGAGTAAAGACTGCTTTTTATAACTGAAAGTTCTTTTAGAGGGTGCTACGTTTTCATAAATTCTCAATTGTTAAGGGAACTACAGGAGATCTTCATGTACATGCATGTCAATATGCATAGTTGTCATAGGATCTTATTGATTGTGGCCTAACTATTATTCCCGGCCTTCTGTATACTTACCATTGATACTTAGATATGGCCTTAATCTGGATTGTTATTTACATAGAGAGTCTTCCTTGCTTCCAAACATGTAATTACTATTTTTCAAGAGTTAGCTAGGTGTTATGCTTATCGTGGTATGGAACACTATTCTTATTATAGGATTGATAGTGTCCTAGCTATATCAACCTAACACACCTAGAGCGGAGATAAAAGGGAGAACCTGACAGACTTTGGAATTGTTATACTACATGCATCGCCTTGCTAACTCTTGAGGCAATGATCCATACCTTTCCAACATCGTCTTAAGTATTAACACCAAGTGCATAAGCCAGAATTCCCTATAGTAGAAGGTAGACCCTTCCCTTCCGTACTACGAGTTCCTCAAACTTGTACAATTACCTTATGAGACAAATGTGTCATAAAGCCTTAATGTATATCCATAAGAACATTAGTGCCATTGTTCTTACCCTTTGTTAGTTGATCGATGGCCAACTTCTAATGATTTTGCGCAAGCCTCAAGGCATACGTTCGATCCTGGGTTGCAAATGAGGGTTACAATCATGTATACTCATCTAGATGACCTTCTGTAGCGCACTATTGCGAACCTATGTGTTTTAAAGCATAACCATGGCATTATGCACAATGTAAAGACCCTGGAAGCTTATATAATTGCTTAGATTAGTATACAGGGTCATTTATATATTTTATAAGTGTCTTGTATAGTGCATGCACTTCTTGGTGTTTACTTGGCTTCAGTTTGGTTAAGCATGTGGTTGAAGCCAAATGATTTAACTTATGTAATTTTTTGCGTAGAATTATCTTTGAGTCATTAACTACACTCCATGAATTCTTTGATCACTTATGATAGCTTGAATAACTGTATATGCACGTATTTAATACATGATATGACAACCATAGGATTTTGCATTCGTATACCCTTTCCTATGTATTTTGTGCTTGATTGAATGACATGCTAGTGCACAGATGCTTATAGTTGACTTCTTAACTTGAATGCTCATGAATGAGTGTGTGTATAATAATTCTTAGTATAACACAACTAAACGTCTTGGCATAATATAACTAAGTTATCTTGTACCATGTTTTGAGCTATAAGTGTCATGTGCCCTATGGTAGTTTCCTAGGAAACTCTAGAGTGGTACTATGCCAGCCATTATACTTGTTATCACTACTATTTTACTATATTATGGTCATTATACATCACTTTACCTCAACTTTGAGTGCCTTGTGATTAGGATGTTGTGCTATCACTTTGCATATTACCACTACTATTTTTGAACCAAGGATTACCATTTACATATCTATGTACTTGCTTGTAAGCATTTCGAGTAAAATACAAAAGTGCTTGGTGTGCTCTTGGATAATGAAGCCATATCGGCAATTGATCTATGGAATATGATTGCTAATATAGTTAATTGAAGTGTAAGATATGATGTGACCTATTTTGTTAGGTTATGTTCATTGGATAATCTACTTGGGATAAAAAGAGGCCTAGATTTAAGCCTATGAGCATAGCACTCTATTTGCATATTTCCATGATTAGGAAATAATCAGTTCTAAACAGAGACTCTAAGACAAACATTATGACCGCTAGACTATAATCACATTGAACTCGATATCAGACCTATCTTCACCAAAGGAACACTTCTCTATCTCCATATGAAAACCATAAGCCTCCTAGAGACAATGCCGATGCGAAAGCACCTTACCTTGGTAGTTAGGCTCTTATGAAATGGTAGTTAACCTATATTAAGGTATTGATAGCCAGATAGATTTTCCCAAACATATCCTAAGCAAGAAATCAATTTTCTTGCCTTTGTTAAGTAGCTTGTGTACAGGCTTATTACTGCGCATCGACCTACATTCTTGTTATGTAACTTTTCTAAGTTGTTTCCTTGCGTGACAATTAGTTGTTGCATATGTTATCCTCTTGTAAGTTTCTTGCTATATACGTGTTAGACTGATTTATGTTGCTTATGATTCTTGGGCTTGAGAATGTTGAGTTGTTGATTCCATGCAATATCATTGCACTAAGGTGATAATAAATGATGTTATGTGATGCCCTTATTGCTCTTCTATGCTATAGGAGTCTCAAGGTTAACCGTCTCGATTCTATTAAAGTGATTTGAATTCGTGTTTTAGATGAAACTACCTGCATATGACCTTGATATGTTATGGTCCAATTGTCATACCTTTAGATGCCGATTCATACCGATGCATATACATAGAGTTGTTGTTCACTATGTGGACAGTGTTTACATAATTGAGGGTCTTTGTTTGTTTTAAAATAAGCTTAATATAGTTTTTATGCCAACTCATTTGCCTCTCTTCGATGCGATTGGCCTTGGTGCCTAACTAGAGTGAGTAGACACTCGAAGAGGATTGGCGAGGAAGAGACTGGATACCATAAGGTTTTTTTTTTAATTTAAAAGATACAATTAAATTGTAAGCAAGAATTTTGATTCTATCATGAATTTTATAGATTCTACCATGTGTACGCGCATGTTGTGAATGACTGAACAGCAAACCTTAGAATTTTGAGGACAAAATTCCTTTAAGGGCGGAGGATGTAATAGCCGGGATTCTTAATCCAGGGCTAACTGTTTAGATTAATATTTTCATTAATTGTACTCCATTTAATTGAGATTAATGTTTTCGTTAACTGTACTCTATTTAATTGGCCCTATTAGACTTTTTTTTGCATACTATTTTTGTGTGACATTTATACGTTGTAATCTTATTAACTTTTCCCAATTTATTACATAGTTACGTGAAATTAGTGAGTTCGTTAAAATTAGGTCGGTGCTTAATTACCCAAGATTGGCAATTGGATTAGGATAATTGAGGTCGAGAGTGATCGAGGTTAGATTAGTAGACCGAAACTTGGTTCAACTAGAAAACAACTAAAACAAAAAAAGAGAAAAACAAAAAGGGGGGGTGAGGACTTGGGAGGTTAGCCCAAAGGAAAGAACAGAAGCCCTTGCTTCTGCTTTCTAGCGACCCCCAAGCCGGAGAAAAAGGAAGAAAGAGAAAAGGGACGATGGTGCGTCATCCCCACGCCAGTGACTGGTTAGCCGCCGCGCACCCTATCGGCCATCTTGTGCTTAACCATCGAGAATAGAGAGAGAGAATGAGCGAGAGAGCGAGGGAGCGAGATGAGGGTTTGAGAAGCTAGGGTTTGTGTTAAGAGTATTGATGTAAATAAGTAAAGAAGATCTCTTGTATTCATCAATCACATAGTCTGTTTATATACATATGCTTGCCTGGGTTGGTAATTGGCTTTCCACGTCCGACTTGGAGTCCCAGAAGAAAACAATTTTCCCAATTGACATAATCTCCTAATTCTAAGCCATCTAAGTTTCCTAATTATGAGGGAAATATAATCGGCTTTCCTAAACAATAATAGAGGTACAATTAATTTACCATAACAAAATCCATTGTTAACACTCCCCCTCAAGTTGGAGCATGAGGATCTAGAATGCCCAACGTGGACCGTAAAAACATGAATTGATCCCGACCAAGAGCCTTGGTAAAATCTGCTGGTTGGTCCTTAGTATGAATCTTCAAGAAGGCAAGTAGGCCGGCTTCAATCTTTTCACGAACAAAGTAACAGTCTATCTCAATATACTTGGTGCGTTCATGATAAACTGGATTGTAAGCGATATGCAGAGCTGCTTGACTATCACAAAATAAACGCATAGGCTTGGTGAAAAAAATGCCTAATGCAACTAGAAAAGTCCTCAACCACACTAACTCACTAGTAGCGGTAGCCATGGATCGATATTCCGCTTCAGCAGAAGAGCGGGATACTGTAGATTGTTTCTTGGTTTTCCAAGAGATAGGAGAACCTCCAAGCATCATAAAATACCCTGTTAGAGATTTACATAGAAGAGGGCAAGCACCCTAGTCTGCATCACAGAATCGTGTAAGTTGCAGGTTACAATCCTGGCGTAGCAAAATTCCTTGCCCGGCAGTACCCTTAAGGTAGCGCACTACCCAACGTACGACCTCCATGTGTTCTTCCCTTGGTTCTTGCATAAACTGTGATAATATGTCGACTGCATGTGTGAGGTTAGGTCAGGTTATAGTTAAGTAAATCAACCGTCCCACAAGTCGATGATAACGAGAGGGATCATCTAACAATTTCCCTTTTGCAAGAGCAAGTTTATGATTTTGCTCCATAAAAGACTCAACAGGTTTGCGCCAAGGAAACGACACTCATTAATAATTTCCAATGTATACTTCCGCTGGCATAAGAACAAGCCCTGAGGTCCTCTAGCCACCTCAGTGCCAAGGAATTATTTCAAAGTACCTAGATCCTTGATACTGAAACAATCATTCAGATAGGCTTTGAATTTTTGACATGCTTGGGAATTATTACTGGCGAGAACGATATCATCCACATAAATAAGAAGAGCTATGAAAACATCACCCTGTCGATAGGTAAACAAGGAATAATCTGCATAGGACTTAGTGAACCCGTACTCACAAAGCTTAGAAGATAACTTAGCAAACCGTTGGCGGGGTGCCTGTCACAACCCATACAACGACTTCTTTAACTTACAAACCTTGGTTGGACAAGAGGCTGTATATCCAGGTGGCAGTTTCATGTATACGTCTTCATTCAAATCTCCATGTAAGAATGCATTGTTAACATCCAGCTGATGTAACTCCCATCCTTTTGCAATAGCTACTGAAAGAAAGCATCGTACACTAGTCAATTTAGCTACCGGGCCAAAGGTTTCATTGTAATCAATACCCTCTATTTGGTGATCTCCCCGAATGACTAGACGAGCCTTGTAGCATTGAATAGTCCCATCAAAATTACACTTCACACGATAAACCCACTTAGAACCAATGGGCTTCTTTCCAATGGGAAGATCCACTACATCCCAAGTATCATTCTTGTCTAGAGCCGAAAGCTCTTCATTCATCGCTTCCCGTCATTGATCTTACTGTACAACTTCATGATAAACTGTGGTTCACGAACCTTCATAATAGCTGCTAAGAATTTTTAATGGGAACGCGAAAAATTAGTACAAGTGACGTATTTATGCAAAGGATGGTGCATACCTGAAGGTTCCTTTTGATATGAGTGTGCAGTGGAGACGGGGTTTTTTGATCTGAGCACTGTAACAAATATAATCATCCAAATGAGCAGGCGGTCTCCTAGGTCGCTTATCAGGCCTTGGTTTAGTTTCGGGCCCAAGAATATTCTGGGTGCTGTATTCTTGCTCACGGGATCCAGGCGTAGTTGGCAGTCCAGGCCCAGTAAGCTCATATTGCTGAGGCCCGTGATCTACACTCCCCCTGGAACCGTGATCTACACTCCCCCTGGACCCAGATGCCTCTTGCTGTTTAAGCCCAGTAGTCTACCCCTACCCAGGCTCGTGCTCCTCACACCCTCATGCGGCCAGACTCTTAATGATCCCAGGCAGCCCATTCTCTCTTGGTGGGCTAGAAGGCAGGATAACATCTTCCTCAGCCCAGGGTGGCGTTGGCTAAATCATTTGCTCTACCGGGGCTATGTTGCTGGCAAAAGAAAAGTGATTTTCGAAGAAAACAACGTCTCTGCTATCAAAGAAAATGTGGTTTTCTATGTCATACAACCTCCACCCTTTCTTTCCAAAGGGATAGCCAATAAATAAACACTTCCGACTCCGAGATGTGAATTTGTCTTGTCCCTTAGAAATGTTCTTAGCGAAGCTGATGGAGGTCCATCCTCAAAGTCTAATAATGTTTCATTGGTCTAAAATAATCAAGAAATCAACTCCAAAGTCACGGCCATGAGTCACTTGATGGCAAACACACAAGGTGATACACCCGGGTTCTCATCCAGATTTTTACCCTGTTTTTGCTATCTTATTACATCGGCCTAAAGCATATTTTGGTGTCCGTTTTTTGGATGATTATCAAGTTTAGGATGTTAACTTTTAAGTCCAATTGGTTTCATATCATTTAGAATTCATTTGGTTACTTAAAACAGTTCATCTCTTGAACCTGTCCGGATTGCACTGCAAAATGCACGGTTTTGGTTTTCTGGTTCGTTCAAGGGGCAAATGATGTCCAAATGCTACGATTCCAAATGGAGGGTAAACTAGACATCTTGAGGTTTCCAACCATGTAAGAAACGTAGCAAATAGACATCATTTGAGGTGTCAAACATGCGTTGCAAGTGGAGGCAGAAACTGGCTGCTTGACACCCGGTTGCTTAGCTTTGTGGTTTTCCTCCTTCAAGGGGTTTGCTTAAGGTGGAAGGCTGCCAAGCAGGTCATTTTGAGCTGCTTGATCAAGCACCACTCAGCTACTTGAGAGAGAGACACGTGGAGCAAGTAAAACATCACCATTTTGCAAGCCCTCATTCGACCACTCAAGCATGACATGGCACACATGCATTTTTCAGTCCTTTTGAGGTGGCTAGCCGTGCACTCTTACCTTCCTAGCTGGGAAAATGACTCATCTACATTCCTTAATGCATAGGAAAGGTTTAGGAAGATAACTTAAGTGCTTTGTAAAATAAGCTTTCAGCTTTTGGTTTGTATTAGAGTAAACCGTGTGTTAGGAAGTGATTAGCAAGTTTAATGACTTTCCTCCCTTGGAAGGAAAGCCCATTTGTGTACTCTCAAGGCCATATAAAGCCTTGTATGTTCATTTTGAAGAAGTAGAGTTGAATTTTCAGTAGAGAGAAAAGACTTGTGTCTTGTGATTTCCTAAACACTTAACTTGCTTATCCTTAATTGTGGCCGATTAAGGTGGTGACCAAGTGAGTCTCAATCTTTGGTTAGGTGGTGAATCTTATCCAAATCCAAGATTGAGGGCCCTAAGCTAAATGATTAGTGGTGTATCTTATCTAATCATCTAGCTTAGAACTATCCAAGTTTCATTAAACACTCTTGAAGTTCACAAACTAGTTCTTGGTTTCACTCCTCTCAAACCATGAATTACCTTTGTTCTTCTTAGTGTCTTTTTATCTTCCCTTACTTCCCTCACTTCCTTACTCCTTTGATTCCTCTTATCCACACAAAATCAAGCCTTGACATAGCTGATTGCATCGAACTTCCAACAAACTTCAAAGCTACCTCAAACTGTGGAAAGGGACTTACCTAGGCAAGCTAGGCAGCGAGTTGGCACGGTCACCCCGTGCCCTTGAGCACGACCGTGCCACCCCTGGCCGTAAGAGTTCGCTTGTTTTCTAGCCTCCTTTGACGTGAGTTAACTTGGGTTGCTATCCTTCCCTTGGACTTACATCAATTTTGGTATCAGAGCAAGTTCAGAACTTGGCCTGAACCCCACGTCATTCCCAGCTTATCTCTGAAATCATTTCAAACACAATCAAACACAAACCGTTCATTCCTACGATCACAATGAGTGCTAGCATGTCTGTGGAAGAAAAGCTTGAAGTTCTTTCTAAGCAAATGCAAGAAATGAGTGTGAGTAATCGAGAACTCAAAGCACAAAATGAGTACTTGAGGAAACAGCTTGGAAACCATATGAAACAAAAGCAGAAACTTCAAGAATCACCAAGCATTCGGCTTGGAACAGACTATGGCTATGAAGAGGAAGCTAGCAATGCGTTCTCTGAAGAAGAAGTACCATTTGAAAGAATGCAAAGAAGAGCGCGACCTACTTTCAACTCTAATGAGGTCAAGGTTGATATTCCTGAGTTCGAGGGTACGTTAGATCCTGATGAGTTCATTGAATGCTTACAAACGGTGGAGCGTATTTTTGAATTCAAGGAGATTCCAGAAGATAAGAAAGTCAAAATAGTTGCTCTTAGATTAAGGAAATATGCCTCCTTATGGTGGACAAACCTTACTGCTAAGAGAACTAGAGAAAGGAAGAGCAAGATTGCTACTTGGGACAAAATGAAAGCCAAGATGAAGGCACGGTTTTTACCTTCTACGTATGTCCAAGATCAATACATGCTCTTTCATCATTTGAATCAAGGCAAGATGAGTGTTGAAGAATATACTCGTGAGTTTGAGAAACTCATGATCAAATGGGACATTCATGAGCCTGAAGAGCAGACCATGGTACGTTACCTAGGAGGGCTTGATCCTAGGATAGCTAACGTGGTTGAGTTGCAAGCTTATACCACCTTTGACGAAGTGCGTGTCCTAGCACACAAGGTGGAGCAACAAAGAAAGTCTAGAATGAATGTTCGTGATTCATTCAAGCCTTATTCTACACCAAACCGTGGGCAACCCTTAAACAAGGGGAGTACCACACCTCAGCCTAAATCATCTACCCCTTTCCCATCTAATCCATAAAAAAACCAAGCTCCTCAAAGGCCACCACCATCAAACCCCCCACGTCCAAACCCATACCCTGTAAGCCAAAGAAGGCGTTACAAGTGCCAAGGCTTAGGACACATTGCTTCTGATTGTCCTAGTCGAAAGGTAGTCACCTTAGCTGAATGGGAAGCCATAGAGGGAGAATTTGCCGAGGAGAAAGAAGAGGAAAAGGCAGAAGATGCTGAGGGCGATCATGAAGATGATCAGGAGGAGTTTGTGGAAAACGCAGATGAAGGTGAGATGCTAGTAATTCGAAGGGTATTGAGCAATCAACGAGTTGCTAAGGATGAACAACGTAAGAACATCTTTCACTCACGGTGTACAGTCCAAGGCAAAGTGTGCTCGTTAATCATCGATGGAGGAAGTTGTGCCAACGTTGTTTCATTGAATATGATTGAGAAACTGAACCTTCAGTCCACGGCACACCCACACCCATACAACATTGAATGGTTAAATCAAGGCAAGGGATTACAAGTTAACTCTCGTTGCTTGATTTCATTCTCTCTTGGTAAGAATTACCAAGATGAACTTTGGTGTGATATTATCCCCATGGATGCTTGTCATGTTCTGTTAGGACGACCATGGATGTATGACAGGAAGGTTATGCATAATGGTTATCTTAATACTTATTCCTTTTCCAAAGATGGCAAGAAGATTACTCTGAATCCTATGTCACCATCCGAACTCCACAAAATGAAACCACAAAAAAACCAAAATCAATCTGACTTGCTTTTGACATATGTTGAACCACTTTTAAAGGCCTCTCAACATGAGTTTAAAGCCTTGAAAGAGTGGATATTGCAAGTACAAGATGAGCCACAAACACCACTTCCATCCCATCCCATAGCCAAGGTCATATTGAATCAGTTCAGTCACCTATTTCCAGAAGAGATACCTTTGGGTTTACCCCCAAAGCGTGACATTCAACATCATATTGACCTTATCCCAGGATCAATTCTGCCTAATAAGCCAGCCTACAGGACAAATCCCAAGGAAACTCAAGAGATTCAACGACAAGTTGAAGAACTGATATTCAAGGGGTTGGTACGAGAATCCTTAAGTCCATGTGCTGTTCCTACTCTTTTGGTTCCGAAGAAGGATGGTAGTATGAGGATGTGTGTTGACAGTAGGGCCATAAACAAAATTACTATCAAGTATAGGTACCCTATACCTAGGCTTGAGGATATGTTGGATGAATTACATGGCTCTAAGGTGTTTAGTAAGATTGATTTGAGGAGTGGTTATTATCAAATTCGTATTAGGGAGGGCGATGAGTGGAAAACTGCTCTCAAGACTAAGGGCGGATTATATGAATGGTTAGTCATGCCTTTCGGTCTTTCTAATGCCCCTAGTACGTTTATGAGGTTAATGAATCAAGTATTTCGACCATACTTGGGCAAGTTCGTGGTTGTTTACTTCGATGACATATTGGTGTTCAGTAAGAATGAGCAAGAACATCAAGATCATTTAACTCAGGTGATGCTCGTTCTTGAAAAGGAGAAGTTATTCGGGAACCTAAAGAAGTGTACCTTCTTTACTCATGAAGTTACCTTCTTAGGTTATATTGTTTCTGAAGATGGTATTAAGGCGGATGAAAGCAAGATTGAGGCTATTCGAACTTGGCCTGTTCCTAAGAGCATTCATGACGTTCGAAGCTTTCATGGCTTGGCCTCTTTCTGTAGGAGGTTCATACGAAATTTCAGCACTATCTTAGCTCCTATGACCGAGATTCTTAAGGGTTCCTCATTCACTTGGAATCCTAAAGCCCAAGCAGCCTTTGAAGAAGTGAAAGAGAGACTAACTCAAGCACCAGTTTTAGCCTTACCGTGTTTTGAGAAAGTCTTTGAAGTTGAATGCGATGCTTCTGGGGTTGGTATTGGAGGCATTCTTACTCAAGAAGGACGCCCTTTGGCCTTCTTCAGTGAGAAGTTATGCGATACCAGGAAGAGATATTCAACTTATGACAAGGAATTCTACGCCATCATTCGATGTCTAGAACATTGGAACCACTATTTGATTGCCAGTGAGTTTATTCTGCATTTAGATCACGAGGCTTTGAAGTATATTCAAGGCCAACACAAGTTAAACTCGCGCCATGCTAAAAGGGTGGAATTCCTACAGTCCTTTCACTTTACTATCAAGCATAAGTCCGGCAAACTGAATCAAGGCGCCGATGCTCTCTCACGACGCTATCTATTGATGTTCCAATTAGATACTTGTATCCTTGGATATGAGCATCTAAAGGCGTTATATCAGAATGACGAAGATTTTGGGGTGTTATATTCTGAGTGTACTAAACATCCCAAAAGGGACTTCTTAATTCAAGAAGAGTTTCTCTTTAAAGGTGCTTGATTATGTGTCCCCAAATGCAGCACTCGTGAGTTGTTAATTCGAGAAGTCCATGCTGGATCTTTAGCTGGTCATTTTGGCGAAGACAAGACCCTAACTATGCTTAGGGAACATTATTATTGGCCAAGCATGGAGAAGGACGTTCAAGACATCATTAGAAGGTGCAGTACGTGTCAAATTGCGAAGAGTCATTCGCTTCCTCAGGGACTATACACGCCACTTCCTATTCCTACGTTGCCTTGGGTGGACGTTAGCATGGATTTCATACTTGGTTTACCAAAGACGCAAAGGAATAAAGATTCTATCTTTGTGGTCGTGGATCGATTTTCGAAGATGGCTCATTTCATTCCCTGCAACAAGACTAATGATGCCACTCATATTGCTGAATTGTTTTCAAGGAGGTTATGAGACTTCATGGAATTCCTCGTTCCATTGTCTCAGATCGAGATACGAAGTTTTTAAGTCACTTTTGGATTACTTTGTGGAAAAAGTTGGGTACCAAACTTAAGTACAGTACCACTTGTCATCCACAAACAGATGGGCAAACCGAGGTTACTAATCGAACCCTTGGTACTTTATTAAGGGTTCTGATTAAAAACCACATCAAAGCTTGGGATCTGTTACTTCCATATGCTGAGTTTGCTTATAATAAGACTCCAAGCAAGGCTACTGGTCTATTTCCCTTTAAAGTGGTCTATGGAATTGATCCCCTAAGTCCACTTGATCTTGTACCACGACCATTAGATCAAAAGCCAAGTGCGGATGCCGCTACTAGGGTGGAAGAAATCCAGAAGTTGCATGAGTTAGTAAAGGCCATAATTGAGAAAACTACACTTTCATACACGGCCCAAGCTAACAAGCATAAAAGGGAGAAGCTTTTTAAGCCAGGTGATTTGGTTTGGATTCATCTTCGTAAAGAACGTTTTCCTTCCAAAAGGAAAACTAAATTGATGCCTAGAGCGGATGGTCCATTCAAGATTTTGGAGAAGATCAACAATAATGCTTACAAGGTAGAGTTACCAGGAGATTATGGAGTATCAGCTACGTTTAACGTTGTTGATTTAAGCCCTTATGAAGCAGATGGTTACCTTTCTGATTTGAGGATCAAATCTTCCCAACAAGGGGAGAATGATGGAGGTCCATCCTCAAGGTCTAATAATGTTTCTTTGGTCCAAAATAATCAAGAAATCAACTCCAAAGTCACGGCCATGAGTCACTTGATGGCAAACACACAAGGTGATACACCCGGGTTCTCATCCAGATTTTTACCCGGTTTTTGCTATCTTATTACATCGGCCTAAAGCATATTTGGGTCTCCGTTTTTGGGATGATTATCAAGTTCAGGATGTTAACTTTTAAGTCCAATTGGTTTCATATCATTTGGAATTCATTTGGTTACTTAAAACAGTTCATCTCTTGAACCTGTCCGGATTGCACTGCAAAATGCCCGGTTTTGGTTTTCTGGTTTGTTCAGGGGGCAAATGACGTCCAAATGCTACGATTCCAAATGGAGGGTAAACTAGACATCTTGAGGTTTCCAACCATGTAAGACACGTAGCAAATAGTCATCATTTGAGGTGTCAAACATGCGTTGCAAGTGGAGGCAGAAACCGGCTGCTTGACACCCGGTTGCTTAGCTTGGTGGTTTTCCTCCTTCAAGGGGTTTGCTAAAGGTGGAAGGCTGCCAAGCAAATCATTTTGGGCTGCTTGATCAAGCACCACTCAGCTACTTGAGAGAGAGACACGTGGAGCAAGTGAAACATCACCATTTTGCAAGCCCTCATTCGACCACTCAAGCATGACATGGCACACATGCATTTTTCAGTCCTTTTGAGGTGGCTAGCCATGCACTCTTACCTTCCTAGCTGGGAAAATGAGTCATCTACATTCCTTAATGCATAGGAAAGGTTTAGGAAGATAACTTAAGTGCTTTGTAAAATAAGCTTTCAGCTTTTGGTTTGTGTTAGAGTAAACCGTGTGTTAGGAAGTGATTAGCAAGTTTAATGACTTTCCTCCCTTGGAAGGAAAGCTCATTTGTGTACTCTCAAGGCCATATAAAGCCTTATATGTTCATTTTGAAGGAATAGAGTTGAATTTTCAGTAGAGAGAAAAGACTTTGTGTCTTGTGATTTTCTAAACACTTAACTTGCTTATCCTTAATTGTGGCCGATTAAGGTGGTGACCAAGTGAGTCTCAATCTTTGGTTAGGTGGTGAATCTTATCCTAATCCAAGATTGAGGGCCCTAAGCTAAATGGTTAGTGGTGTATCTTATCTAATCATCTAGCTTAGAACTATCCAAGTTTCATTAAACACTCTTGAAGTTCAAAAACTAGTTCTTGGTTTCACTCCTCTTAAACCATGAATTACCTTTGTTCTTCTTAGTGTCTTTTTATCCTCCTTTACTTCCCTCACTTCCTTACTCCTTTGATTCCTCTTATCCACACAAAATCAAGCCTTGACATAGCTGATTACATCGAACTTCCAACAAACTTCAAAGCTACCTCAAACCGTGGAAAGGGACTTACCTAGGCAAGCTAGGCAGCGAGTTGGCACGGTCCCCCCGTGCCCTTGAGCACGACCGTGCCACCCCTGGCCGTAAGAGTTTGCTTGTTTTCTAGCCTCCTTTGACGTGAGTTAACTTGGGTTGCTATCCTTCCCTTGGACTTACATCAGAAGCACAAGCACCCAAAGACCTTAACATGATCATAAGTAGGACCTTATTATAGACCAACTCATAGGGAGTTTTTCCTTGCAATAGCTGACTAGGTGTTTAATTTATTAAGTAAGTCGTAGTCAAAACACATTCTCCCCAAAATTGTAAGGGCAAATTAGCTTGAAATCTTAGGGCACGAGCCACATTCAAAAGATGTCTATGTTTCCGTTCTACATGTCCATTCTGTTCGGGGGTATCCACATAACTTGTTTGGTGTACCATCCTGTGACTAGCATAGAATTCCTTCATAGCACCTGATTTGAATTCTAATCCGTTATCACTTCTAAGAATTTTAACAACCTTATCAAATTGAGTTTTCACCATAACTATAAAATTCTTAAGAAGCTTCTCAGTTTCTCCCTTTTCTTTCACCATATAGAACCACACACCCCTACTAAAATCATCAACCACATTAAGAAAATAATGCGCACCACAAGAAGAAAAGACCTTGTAGGGTCCCCATATATCACAATGAATAATTTTAAACAAAGTTTCGGCTTTATTCTCACTTAAAGAAAACCGACTTTTAGTTTGTTTGGCGTGATAACAAGCTTCACACACATCTTTATTTAACTCAAAAGTACCATTATAATTTAAACCTTTGAAAAGAGATGTGATTTCCTCGGAGGGGTGTCCCATACGCTGATGCCATAGGTGCTCAGTTTTGACGACATTAACTTGATCATTTTTCTTTTGCCGCTTCTTGAAGTAGTAAACTCCGCCTCATTGCTCACCCATACCAATCGGAATCCTTATAGTGTTGTCCTGTAAAACACAAGAATTATCATTAAACATCACTGTACAATTCAAATCCTTGCATATACAAGACACCGATGCAAGACTGCAACTTAAAGAGGGAACAAGCAAAGTTTTCTTCAAGATTAAATTGTCCAAAGCAATGGTGCCTTGCTTTGTGGCCACGGTCGTTGCTCCATTCGGTAGATCAATTAATACCGGTGGTATGTATGTTACGTCCTTCATTAATTGAGCATCTCCTGTCATGTGGGTGGAAGCCCCACTGTCGATTAGCCACAACGGCTTACCTGGATGATTCTCACTGGCTTTAGAGGCTTCTATGAGAGTGAGCAATTTCTAAATTTGCTCTCGAGTGAATCTGAGCACTACTACTGTCGTTGACTCGCCGCTGGGAAAGATAACATCAGATGAAGACTCGGCTAATGCTGCGTGAGCTCCTTCTCTGCCTGTTAACAATGTATTTTGTTATGGCAAATTAATTGTACTTCTATTAGGTTTAGGAAAGCAAATTATATTTTCCTCATGATTAGGAAACTTAGATGGCTTAGGATTAGGAGATTATGTCAATTGGGAAAATTGTTTTCTTCTGGGACTCCAAGTCAGCCGTGGGAAGCCAATTACCAACCCAGGCATCTATTTCGGATTGGTCTGCACCATCATTCAATTTGATAGTTCCATTCACGAATCCAAGCTTGTTCTTGGACCTAAGTGCCGTAGTAACGGCCTTTTCCCAAAGATCGTAATTTTCGCCATTAAAGATCACCGCTATGATTGAGATTCCCGACCCTTCTGATGGGTGAACGAAATAGGGTGAGGTATTATCAATCACAAATTTCTTTGACATGGCGGAATTATGAACCTAATGCTCTGATACCATGTTAAGAGTATTGATGTAAATAAGTAAAGAAGATCTCTTGTATTCATCAATCACATAGTCTATTTATATATATATGCTTGCCTAGGTTGGTAATTGGCTTCCCACGGCTAACTTGGAGTCCCAGAAGAAAACAATTTCCCTAATTGACATAATCTCCTAATCCTAAGCCATCTAAGTTTCCTAATCATGAGGGAAATATAATTTACTTTCCTAAACATAATAGGAGTACAATTAATTTACCATAAAAAAAATACATTGTTAACAGTTTGAAACCCTATGCGCACCATGACTGTGATTGCCACCATTGGCAGTTGAGCCCGGTTTCGGCAACCACCATAGTAGTAATAGTAACAGCATCGACAGTAGCAAAAGAGGGGGCAGAAACTGGGTCTAGGTGAGCTGATTCAAACTTGTTTTTAAACAGCGAGTAAGGAAGCAAATTTCTGGGTTTCAGAGTGTCCAAAATCACACCTATAACCCATTAATCAGGTCCTAAGCTTGGAATGAGGTGGGCGCTCTCAATTTTGTCAAATTATTAGCAGTTGCGCATGGATTTCAGCAGATTGCATGTATCAGTTGTGAGATTTAAATGCATTACAATGCAGGTTTTGAGTCAGATTATGCATTGGTTATTTTCTGATTTTAATTATGCATTGTAATAGTTATTGTATGTTAGTTTGGTGACTCTCGAATTGTCCGGTATGAAATTTAGTCAATGACGATATTGAATCGAAATTAAGTTTGACTAATTGATGAATTTGGGGTTGAATCATTGACTGGAGTTTGAGGATTTTCATGGGAGTGCGGTGAGGAGGATGCCCGTGGTGTTGAATTATTTTTCATGAGTGTAACATTGAGTTGATTCTGGTGAATTACTAAAACTAACAATGGTTATGTTAATTACGACCACTAAACCTTGAATGTGACAAAACTATTATGTGTTAATTGTGTGGAATTGAAATAACGTAGACAGGTTCTTCCTTACTAGCCTAAAGTGCTTTAGGTAACTTCAATTTACCATCAATCCATATCCTGCTTAGTCGTGGAAATTACTTGAAGCATGGATACTTTTTAAACTAAATTATGATTCAATTGAATGGTTTGATGAATTAAATCCCTTGAAATGAGAACTTGAATTGAACAAGGTGATAATCTAAGAACATGAACTTGTTTTAAAAGTCTTCTTTTTATTTATGAAGGATTGAAACAAATTTAGAAACGACTAAAATGTTTAGTTGCTAAACCAAGTTATGATTTATATATATTAGCAAGTTATTTAAAGAGTAAGATTTCGAGTTATTAAACTTGAATAAACTTAGATGACTTTCCCTTTTTGAAGGTAAAGAACTATAAACCGATATTACGGTTATAAAAATTATTTTGGCCTAACAAGCATAATTATGGTTTTGCAAATGAATGATTGAAAGAATAAGGGCTTATAACTTACTTGAAGGTAGGAAAAGTCTTTACTGCTTGGGGCAGAAGTTTAAATAACTAATACGATTTGGTTTGAATAAAGTGGCTAAGATAAGTGCTTATTAAGTAGACATGGTTAGGGACCAGACCTCAGTTGTGGGAACCCTAGTGCCTACGGAGTAGATCTAGAAGTGGGAACCCTAGAAGACCCTGACGAGGGTAAGGTCTAATGTTATGTGACGTGTGTTAAAACCTTGAGGGGGTGTTTGTAGGATAAGACGTGAGATGTTTCCCCCAATGAGGGCAATATCAAGGCTAGAGGCTTCCGCTACACTACTTTGCCAAGACACGTAAAGGTCTACTATTATGTTATTCCCCGAGGATAATGTGAATTGTGAGTATGGATCTCACATAGGGCGAGTGTAGATCTCCCTTAATTACCACGTTATGAAATCTTATTCCAGAAGAAATGACCTTATTTTCAGATTATGTAAGTAAATTATTTGATTTCTTACTTTAGATATTTCGGGAATTGAGAAAAGGGTATAATTCCTTAAATGGACGAAACGTGAATGTAAACTACTCATTTTAAGGTGAAATGGTTTAATTATGTTTTAAACGTATCAATGTGGATTTCTTCCCTTTCTTTAACCATCATTAAGTCACTTTGTTTGGCTATAAGTTCAAATGACGTTCCTTAGTGGGGTGCAGATGTTAAAGCGTGGCCTTTAATCTCAGTGGATTTGTTTATGTTGGAAGATAGAGTTTTCTTTTGAAGTCCTGTTTGCCTAATACGATAATATTAGTATATATGTGATTTACTTGCTACTTATTGGTATTACTTGTAACTCTTTTGTTTTATGGAGTTGAGAAACACTCATTAAGCGTGTGGTAGCTCATCCCCTCTCTATTTTCCCTTTTCCCCAGGTTCTTAATATGACATGTAGAAGTCGGTTCATGTAAGCCGAGGTGGAGTCTACCTTGCTACTTTAGAAGTAGAATTATATATTTTGTACCTGAACTTGTAAGCTTAGCAAGGTATTGTGATGTATCTTAAGTTCTTGAGCACATGCAAGCTAATTACTGAAGTCATGTAATGCATATCGTCCAGAAGCAGCTCTGTATGGCCAGGTTAGCCAACCATTTGAATAGTAAGTCATCTTTTAGCTAGAGTTAGTTTTTTTGGGATGTAAACCCCAGTACTATGGATGTGTGGCTTATCGAGTTGTACTTTTTATTTCTTTCCTATTATTGAACTTTATTATTTGGTGTACTCTGAGCGTGTAACCCGTAGAGTTGTGGTCTTCGGTGTGTGGCCGTTGAGCTCATGAATACGCGTTTATGCTTTTATTCATTGCAAGGACCTAATGTAAGACTTTAAGCCTTGGATATGGTTAATTTTTGGGCGAAACTCTGTTCATTTTGCTCCAGAATTTATGAAACCACTAATACTTCTAGCCCTAGCATTGGGGGTGTTACTGCCTGCCTCCATTGCAGCTATGTACACTAATTTCACTATCATCATTCTCCACTTGGTGAGTAAGATGATGCCAAAGGGGACCTACAGTAATGAGTATATTCTAGTGGCCACTGATTACTTCAACAAGTAGGTGGATGTTGCATCATATACAACCTGCATCTCTAAAGAGGCTATGTACATCAGTACAACCAACATCATTTGCCATTACGGGGTACAACATGAGCTGATATGTGAGATTGAAGTTATTGTAAGTTTTGGTCAATGGCAACCACTTTTAACTTCTAACAACTTATTGCTTCTAACTACTTACCGCTTCTAACTCCTAACTGCAAATCCTAACTACCCTCAACTACGTCCAACCACTCTCAACTGCTTCTAACTACTTTCGCGCGCTCCCAACTGCTTCTAACCACTCATAACTGGTCACCGTATTTTATAAACCCTAATTGTAAATTCTCCTAATGCTGACAACTATTCCCCAACTATCGATAACTACTCTCAACTGCTCACAACTATTAACCGCTAATTTCAATCGCTCCTAACTACTTCCAAACGCTAACTGTTAGTCACAATCACTAAAAGTAGCATGTCCTTAGTAAGGAATTACCGAAGCTTCTTATTATGCCTTTCATTATGATTGATTAGTGCTTCTTATTATTCCTTTCATTACTTTTTTCTGCATTTAGTTTTGCACTTATTTTAATGAGCTCTTTAGATTAAGGGCATTAAGTAATTATGTTTTATTTTGTTATTAATCCCCCCACACCTCTTAATGAAATACAATTTTTTTATGGTATGTTTTGTATTATTTTATTTTGTTACTGCTATCCTCAGTTTGTTTTTTTTCCCCCCATTTTGCTGGTTATCTCTTTTGTGCAAATGTTGGATTGGAATCTAAATGAGGTTGAGGTAGTATGTTCCCCTTCTTTTGTTTCATAGGCATGGGTAATCAAGCCCATCTTTTCCTCTTTTTGTTTTTTATTTTTTCAAACAACAGGTATTGCTGGGCTTTTCGTGAATCTAGTGACAAAAGAAGAGTGCTGCTAGGCCTTGGCAGTAGTGACTTTTATGCCACTGTGATCTAGTGTCACTAATCTTTTTGTTGTTAGGGTCTGACGAGTCCAATTTTTATGTCGTCCAGGCTTACTGGCTCTCTTCCTCATGTCACGTACATGCTAACCCCCCTTTTTGATTTCCTTAGTCTCTTTATAGAAGTAGAACTTCTTGGCACAAATCTATGAGTTGCAAAATCTCATATCCATCTATATGCCTTAGTTTTTTTTTGTGCAATATTGTCGTCCGACAGATGCCTTCTTCATGTCGCCGATGCACTGACCACCTTTTTTATATTTCCTTACAGTCTTTTTTAAAAGTTGAACTTTTTTTAGCTAAAATTTGCAAGTTCAATAGCTCACATCCATCCACATCTATAGTTTTATAGCCTTTCTCGAGAGAATTTCTTTCATATAGTGGTTGATGGTCCAACATGGTCCAAATTTTCCTTATAGATTATGACACGGACTCGTATGGCTTTCACTACTCTATGTCCCACCTTAAGATTCTTGGGAGGTGCCCTTGAATTGAAAGCACTTTCTATTTTCCACTAATACTTTCATAGGTGGTGTATCCAATCAATTTTTGATGCCTAGCCCTCAAGGGCAACCTGTAACAATGGAATTTTGATTTCTGCTAAGGGAGAATGAATGAATAAATGAATAAATTAGGATTTTAATATTGTTTTATCTATATGTAGCCATTGGAAAAACTTGTGAAAATAAACAATTTGGTCATGCAAATCAGGCTTTTTGAGTTGAGCAAGGAAGGAGGAAGAAATGAACAGGCTAGCACTGAAGCCTATGTGCAAGCCCAGTCTAAAATCTACCCTCTCCGCCTTAGTCTTCACTTTCCTAGCTCCTGCGGGTCGAACATCGTCTTCAAACCCGCCGCCCGTTCCTCTCCTCTTCTCCTCTTTCGTTGGCCTGGCCTAGAATTAGCTCCCCTTCTCTTTTTTTCTCTCTTTCCAGTCTTCCACTAGGTCAGCCCAATGCATTGCTCTCCTGCTCTCCTTTCCCCACTTAGGCGCCCTCACTCCCTCAATTCGGGTTGGGTTTCCAATTTTCTTCACCCTCGATCCAGCAGCGTACTACCTAGAACCAGGTTCCCCTCCCCATCTCACTTAATCGGTCTCGTGAGCCTCACGTGATGCCTGACTTTTTCCCCTTCCTTTCTTCTTCTTTCTTCTCTAGCACCAACCTAAGACCCCGCAAGCCAACAAACGCCATGGCCTCTCTCTCTTTCTCTCTTCCTTTAATCATTGCTACTACTCTTCGTGATAGTTACCCATCCCTTCCATCATCATCATCATGAAGCGTTGAGCGGTTACATGGGCCTTAATGGAAGCAGTTAATGGGGGAATGAAAGCGCGGTTTTGAGGAATCAAAGAGGGGGATTCTGGGGCCTTAAAAGAAAGGGTTAGTGGCCAACGGGAGAAGGCAGAGGAGATTAAGAGCAAAAAGTAGAAAGTAGAGTTTAATTATTGTTTTTCTTTAGAGTTTTATTCTTAGAATTAGAATTTTAAATTTTCACAGTTAGTGTAATCTGGTTTTGGTTGTTGAAATTGAGTTGAAAGTTCCAATTTATGCTAGAATTGTTCCAGTTTCATGCTTTATCAAATGTTGGCTTGGTAGGGTCGATCCTTTGTCTTCTTGATACAATTTCTTTGGTGTGAATTGTGGGCCCCCTTGTTTGGATCGGACAATCACAGCTGAAGGACTTGGACATCTCACCCTGTTGCTCTTCTTCATCGCACTACATTGCTTGATCATGCTATGGACCTTTGAATTCATTTGGTTGAATACGTTATTGATTTCAAGTCTATGCTAGAGTCTTAATGGTCTAATTTCACAGCCCATCTCTATGGATTGACACCCCAAGTGTTGCGGTGATAAACCTTGCGATTGCAGTTAAAACTAATTGTTATTAAAATCACAACAAGTTTTTAGCATTATTGCGAGGGATGAGTTTGTGAAATTAGGTTGTATTGAGTTATCTTGCATCGTTTTTGAGTCATTTTCATGTTTGGGTTCATATTTTGATTTTCAATTTTATGTGTGTTTGTTTATTTCAGTTGTGTTAGATTAGTTTATTTTAGATTAATTTTGATTTTCAATTTGAGTTAGTATTTTGTTTTTGTTTTTGTTTTTGTTTGGGATCAATTTAATCTGATTTTTAGTGTCTGCTTTACCGCTGAAAAAAAACAGTACCAACTGATCTGTTGAAGCTGTGTAGGAATAGAAAAGAGCAAAGCAGTACATAACCATTCTAATGTAGGATTTTCCAACATTTCTAGTTACTATTTGAATTTTTTAGAGTAGTTGTGTTCTGAATTTTTTTTGTGATGATATTTTTCGTGGACTCTCGATGAGTTTTAGAGTCTACCTTAATTTTTTTGAAATTTTTAGATTGTCTGAAATTTTCTGTGATTTTTGGAACTAATTTTCTACAAAGTTTAGGGACAAAAAAAATTTGAAAAAAACATTTTCATGTTCCTTGTGATTGTATTG
>JAKOGI010004702.1:0-21904 GCA_029747015.1 Carnegiea gigantea | reverse complement strand
TCATTTGTCTTGCTTTCCTAGTTGGTTTTGATGCACTTAGATTAGCCTAAAGGAGGGTTAGCAAAACCGGGTGATTAAACCGGATGTAATTAAGGTAATACCTTTCCTCCCTAGGAAGGAAAGCTAGAGGTGCTTGTAGTTTGCTTAGCTTGGTCATCTTTTGCTGCCTATAAATCTAGCCCATACGGCCAAGGAAAGAAGAACTTCAGATTTTGTTCAATGAAAAAAACCCTAGAGAGCTTTCAAAGCTTCCTCACCAAATCCTTGCTTGCTTATCTTAGTTTAGGCCAAACTAAGTGGTGTTCAAGTGAGTCTTAGCCTTGATTAAGTGGTGATGCTGTATCTTAATCAAGATTAAGGGCCCTAGACTCAAAGGTTGGTGCTGATCTCTCTCCTTTGCATCCTACCGGATCATTAGCAAGGTTGTTTGCTTAATTTTCCAAGGTATTCATCTTCACCTACCGTGTTCTTCATTCCCCTTCCTTATTCCACTCTTTCTACTACCATTCACACCCATTTCCTCCAAGTCTACCTCACCGAAAAGCTAGAAAATCAGTTAGAATTGAAGAGCACTCAAACCGGGCAAAACTAGCCTAATCTAGTTCTTTCAGGTAGAAAGTTGGCACGGTGTACCCGTGCTCGCTGGCACGCCCGTGCCACTTCAGCCCGTGAGCTACATTGAGTTTAGAACCTTCTTTGGTGTAAGGTTAGTGAGTGTGATCATTCCCATTGACCTTTACATCATATTTGGTATCAGAGCTGTGTTTCTCCTTGGCTTGGTACTTAACCCACGCATTCCACACTTCTCCTTCTTCTCCATTTCTCAAACACAACCATGAGTACTAGTGTGAGCATGGAATAAAAGCTTGATGCTATTTTGAAGAGTAACTATGAGATTACTTCCTCTAATCAAGAACTTAAAGCTCAGAATGAGTACCTACGCAAGCAATTGGGTACTTTTCTTAAGCAAAAGCAGAAGATGAATGAGGAGTCGTCCTATTCTGCTTCAAGGAGGCAAGATCCCGAAGCTGGCTATGCTCTTGATGTTTTAAGCGACGAAGAACCACTCAGAAGACCACGGCAAGAGCAAAGAGGATAAGGTAACTCTAATGACTTTAGAGTTGAGATTCCAGAGTACGAAGGCAAGCTCGATCCAGAAGACTTCCTGGATTGGTTGCACACCGTGGAGAGAGTGCTCGAATACAAGGACGTTCCAGAAGAAAAGAAAGTCAAGTTGGTGGCATTGAGACTACGTAAGCATGCTTCCTTATGGTGGACTAACTTGTGTGCCAAAAGAGTAAGAGAAAGGAAGTCCAAAATCAGAACCTGGGAGAAGATGAAATCAAAGCTTCAGGCTAGGTTTCTTCCTTCCACCTATGTTCAAGATTGCTACTCACAACTCCACCATTTGAACCAAGGTAATTTGAGTGTAGAGGAATACACTCGTGAGTTTGAAAAGCTTGTGATTAAGTGTGATTTGCATGAACCTGAAGAGCAAACAATTGTTAGATACTTGGGAGGTCTTGATCCTAGGTATGCTAATATTGTTGATTTGCAAGCTTACACTTGTTTTGCTGAAGTATGTGTGCTAGCTCACAAGGTTGAGCAGCAAAAAAAGAGAAATTCGCCCTCACCACATGAACAAACCTTAAACAAGGGGAGTTCATCTTATGCTCCTAAACCCACAACATCCCTTTCCCCTTCTCCACAAAAAGACCAAACTCCACAAAAGGGCCTATCCCCACAACTCACACCAAGACCCCTTCCTAAAAACATACCAAGGTGTTATAAGTGCCAAGGCTTTGGTCACTTGGCATCAGATTGTACAAACAAAAGGTATGTCACCTTAGCAGAATGGAAGGCAATCGAGGAGGTCGAATTAAAGGAGGAAAAAGAAGAAGACAAAGGAAATGATCTTGAAGAGATTGAGATTGAGGCAGATGAAGGTGAAATGCTCACCTTAGGCACTTTCCACCCACCAAAAGGCAAAGAGAATCAAAGTATATTTTTCATAACCTTTGGTGAACCATCAACCTTTCTTTCCACTCCACCCACACCCAAGGTACTCAAACAAACCTTCTGTCAAAAGCATTCAAAGCCATTACTTACAACTCCTAATCTTGAATTAAGAGTAAGTGAGGATGTGGTTTATGACATGTTCAAAGAGTCCCCCATATACAACATCCAAATCAGCAAGGGACTTGACAAGAAGAGAGCCTCCAAGAGCAAAGGCAAGTTATTCGAATGGTTGATTTTGTTTCAGCCATACAATGAATCAAGAAGAGGAGGTAATTACCTAAATTGATTGAGGACAAAATCTTTTGAACAAGGGAGGATGATGGAGATCCCTCCATGCCCTTTGATTTAAAGAATCAAATCAAGGCTAGGTAATTTTATTTTGGTGATTAAAGGATGAATGATTCATCCTTGTTTTGTTTAAGGACCTAAAACAGCAGGTCAGGTTTGTTTTCACAGCAAACCCGGTTTTCAAGAGGTTAATTACATCAAACCCTTTAAGGTTTAAGTCCAATATTTTGCATTGGGATTAAAGCTTAAGAAGTCAGCTTCGCAACAAAAAAAGTTTCATCCCATTTGGACTTCATTTGCCCTCTCAAATTAGCTAATAAACCCAAGATATACAAACTGTCCAGCAGGGTCAGAATGTATCCGGTTTTGTTCTTTTCATTGCTTAAGCTATAGTTTGGTATAAGCCTTGTATTTTTACATATTTTGGTCTCCAAGATGTTAGCTATGTGTTCCAAGTGATAAAAGCAAGTTAAGTCAAGTGGAAGATGAAGAACCAGGTCAATCTTCCAAACTGTGCAGACAGAGACTCAGTTCAGACCAGCCTAGCCGTTTTGATATTTTCATCAGGCAAATGAACTCCAAATTGAGTAATTCCACTTGGAGCTGTTAGAGGACTTCTTAAGCTTTCCATCCATGTGTGGCAACGCAAGTTATGACCACGTTTGCCCTGGAATACATGGCCTGCAAATCGACCCTGTAAGCTGCCAGCACATTACAGTTTATAGCAGCAAGCAGCTTTCCTTCTCCAAAGGGTTTCTTTCTCTTCAGCTGAGTGGCACACCTTCCAAGGCTCGGCACACGTCCAAGGCAACCTAGGGAAGACAACAACCAATGAGGGAAGGGCTGCAAGAAGGCTTGTCTCTTGAATCTCATTGGAAGACAAAGAAGGGGCTCCCTTGATTCTCATTGGCTAGCCGTAAAGGGGATGGCCACTTTTCGGCTTGCACATGGCTACTTGCTGCCTTTTGAAGCTGATTATGTTTAAGGCCAAGTTAATCAAGTTGTATTAGTCATTTGTCTTGCTTTCCTAGTTGGTTTTGATGCACTTAGATTAGCCTAAAGGAGGTTTAGCAAAACCGGGTGATTAAACCGGATGTAATTAAGGTAATACCTTTCCTCCCTAGGAAGGAAAGCTAGAGGTGCTTGTAGTTTGCTTAGCTTGGTCATCTTTTGCTGCCTATAAATCCAGCCCATACGGCCAAGGAAAGAAGAACTCCAGATTTTGTTCAATGAAAAAACCCTAGAGAGCTTTCAAAGCTTCCTCACCAAATCCTTGCTTGCTTATCTTAGTTTAGGCCAAACTAAGTGGTGTTCAAGTGAGTCTTAGCCTTGATTAAGTGGTGATTATGTATCTTAATCAAGATTAAGGGCCCTAGACTCAAAGGTTGGTGGTGATTACTGTATCCAATCCAAGAGTTTAGCTTATCTCTCTCCTTGCATCCTACCGGATCATTAGCAAGGTTGTTTGCTTAATTTTCCAAAGTATTCATCTTCACCTACCTTGTTCTACATTCCCCTTCCTTATCCCACACTTTCTACTATCGTTCACACCCATTTCCTTCAAGTCCACCTCATCAAAAAGCTAGAAAATCAGTTAGAATTGAAGAGCACTCAAACCGGGCAAAACTAGCCTAATCTAGTTCTTTGAGGCAGCAAGTTAGCACGGTGTACCCGTGCCTCCACGCACGTCCGTGCCACGTCCATCCGCGAGCAATCTCAAGTTTTAGCCTTTACTTGGTGTGAGGTTGGTGTGTATTCCCATACCCCTTGATCTTTACATCATATTTGGTATCAGAGCTGTGTTTCTCCTTGGCTTGGTACCTAACCCACGCATTCCACACTTCTCCTTCTTCTCCATTTCTCAAACACAACCATGAGTACTAGTGTGAGCATGGAAGAAAAGCTTGATGCTATTTTGAAGAGTAACTATGAGATTACTTCCTCTAATCAACAACTTAAAGCTCAGAATGAGTACCTACGCAAGCAATTGGGTACTTTTCTTAAGCAAAAGCAGAAGATGAATGAGGAGTCGTCCTATTCTGCTTCAAGGAGGCAAGATCCCGAAGCTGGCTATGCTCTTGATGTTTCAAGCGACGAAGAACCACTCAGAAGACCACGGCAAGAGCAAAGAGGATAAGGTAACTCTAATGACTTTAGAGTTGAGATTCCAGAGTACGAAGGCAAGCTCGATCCAGAAGACTTCCTGGATTGGTTGCACACCGTGGAAAGAGTGTTCGAATACAAGGACGTTCCAGAAGAAAAGAAAGTCAAGTTGGTGGCATTGAGACTACGTAAGTATGCTTCCTTATGGTGGACTAACTTGTGTGCCAAAAGAGTAAGAGAAAGGAAGTCCAAAATCAGAACCTCGGAGAAGATGAAATCAAAGCTTCAGGCTAGGTTTCTTCCTTCCACCTATGTTCAAGATTGCTACTCACAACTCCACCATTTGAACCAAGGTAATTTGAGTGTAGAAGAATACACTCGTGAATTTGAAAAGCTTGTGATTAAGTGTGATATTCAAGAGCCAGAAGAACAAACAATTGTTAGATACTTGGGAGGTCTTGATCCTAGGTATGCTAATATTGTTGATTTGCAAGCTTACACTTGTTTTGATGAAGTATGTGTGCTAGCTCACAAGGTTGAGCAGCAAAAAAAGAGAAAGTCGCCCTCACCACATGAACAAACCTTAAACAAGGGGAGTTCATCTTATGCTCCTAAACCCACAACATCCCTTTCCCCTTCTCCACAAAAAGACCAAACTCCACAAAAGGGCCTATCCCCACAACTCACACCAAGACCCCTTCCTAAAAACATACCAAGGTGTTATAAGTGCCAAGGCTTTGGTCACTTGGCATCAGATTGTACAAACAAAAGGTATGTCACCTTAGCAGAATGGAAGGCAATCGAGGAGGTCGAATTAAAGGAGGAAAAAGAAGAAGACAAAGGAAATGATCTTGAAGAGATTGAGATTGAGGCAGATGAAGGTGAAATGCTCACCTTAGGCACTTTCCACCCACCAAAAGGCAAAGAGAATCAAAGTATATTTTTCATAACCTTTGGTGAACCATCAACCTTTCTTCCCCCTCCACCCTCACCCAAGGCACTCAAACAAACCTTCTGTCAAAAGTATTCAAAGCCATTACCTACAACTCCTAATCTTGAATTAAGAGTAAGTGAGGACGTGGTTTATGACATGTTCAAAGAGTCCCCCATATACAACATCCAAATCAGCAAGGGACTTGACGAGAAGAGAGCCTCCAAGAGCAAAGGCAAGTTATTCGAATGGTTGATGTTGTTTCAGCCATACAATGAATCAAGAAAAGGAGGTAATTACCTAAATTGATTTGAGGACAAATCTTTTTAACAAGGGGAGGATGATGGAGATCCCTCCATGCCCTTTGATTTAAAGAATCAAATCAAAGCTAGGTAATTTTATTTTGGTGATTAAAGGATGAATGATTCATCCTTGTTTTGTTTAAGGACCTAAAACAACAGGTCAGGTTTGTTTTCACAGCAAACCCGGTTTTCGAGAGGTTAATTACATCAAACCCTTTAAGGTTTAAGTCCAGTATTTTGCATTGGGATTAAAGCTTAAGAAGTCTGCTTCGCAACAAAAAAAGTTCCATCCCATTTGGACTTCATTTGCCCTCTCAAATTAGCTAATAAACCCCAGATATACAAACTGCCCAGTTTAAACCAGAACATACCCGGTTTTGGTTATTTGATTCCATAAGCTTAATGGTGGTTTAAGTCTTGTATTTTTACATTTTGTGGGTCCCCAAGATGTTCGCTACATGGTCCAAGTGATAAAATCAAGTTATGTCAAGTGGAAAATGGGGAACCAGGTCAATCTCCCAAAACTGTGCAGACTGAGACCCGGTTCAGACCAGTCTGGCCATTTTAACGTTTTCGTCAGGCAAATGAACTCCAAATTGAGTAATTCCACTTGGAGCTGTTAGAAGACTTCTCAAGCTTTCCATCCATGTGTGGCAACGCAAGTTATGACCACGTTTGCCCTGGAATACATGGCCTGCAAATCGACCCTGTAAGCTGCCAGCACATTACAGTTTACAGCAGCAAGCAGCTTTCCTTCTCCAAAGGGTTCCTTCTCTTCAGCTGAGTGGCACACCTTCCAAGGCTTGGCACACGTCCAAGGCAACCTAGGGAAGACAACAACCAATGAGGGAAGGGCTGCAAGAGGGCTTGTCTCTTGAATCTCATTGGAAGACAAAGAAGGTGCTCCCTTGATTCTCATTGGCTAGCCGTAAAGGGGATGGCCACTTTTCGTCTTGCACATGGCTACTTGCTGCCTTTTGAAGCTGATTATGTTTAAGGCCAAGTTAATCAAGTTGTATTAGTCATTTGTCTTGCTTTCCTAGTTGGTTTTGATGCACTTAGATTAGTCTAAAAGAGGGTTAGCAAAACCGGGTGATTAAACCGGATGTAATTAAGGTAATACCTTTCCTCCCTAGGAAGGAAAGCTAGAGGTGCTTGTAGTTTGCTTAGCTTGGTCATCTGTTGCTGCCTATAAATCTAGCCCATACGGCCAAGGAAAGAAGAACTTCAGATTTTGTTCAATGAAAAAACCCTAGAGAGCTTTCAAAGCTTCCTCACCAAATCCTTGCTTGCTTATCTTAGTTTAGGCCAAACTAATTGGTGTTCAAGTGAGTCTTAGCCTTGATTAAGTGGTGATTCTGTATCTTAATCAAGATTAAGGGCCCTAGACTCAAGGGTTGGTGGTGATTACTTTATCCAATCCAAGAGTTTAGCTTATCTCTCTCCTTGCATCCTACCGGATCATTAGCAAGGTTGTTTGCTTAATTTTCCAAAGTATTCATCTTCACCTACCTTGTTCTACATTCCCCTTCCTTATCCCACTCTTTCTACTATCATTCACACCCATTTCCTTCAAGTCCACCTCACCAAAAAGCTAGAAAATCAGTTAGAATTGAAGAGCACTCAAACCGGGCAAAACTAGCCTAATCTAGTTCTTTCAGGTAGAAAGTTGGCACGGTGTACCCGTGCTCGCTGGCACGCCCGTGCCACTTCAGCCCGTGAGCTACATTGAGTTTAGAACCTTCTTTGGTGTAAGGTTAGTGAGTGTGATCATTCCCATTGACCTTTACATCATATTTGGTATCAGAGCTGTGTTTCTCCTTGGCTTGGTACTTAACCCACGCATTCCACTCTTCTCCTTCTTCTCCATTTCTCAAACACAACCATGAGTACTAGTGTGAGCATGGAAGAAAAGCTTGATGCTATTTTGAAGAGTAACTATGAGATTACTTCCTCTAATCAAGAACTTAAAGCTCAGAATGAGTACCTACGCAAGCAATTGGGTACTTTTCTTAAGCAAAAGCAGAAGATGAATGAGGAGTCGTCCTATTCTGCTTCAAGGAGGCAAGATCCCGAAGCTGGCTATGCTCTTGATGTTTTAAGCGACGAAGAACCACTCAGAAGACCACGGCAAGAGCAAAGAGGATAAGGTAACTCTAATGACTTTAGAGTTGAGATTCCAGAGTACGAAGGCAAGCTCGATCCAGAAGACTTCCTGGATTGGTTGCACACCGTGGAGAGAGTGCTCGAATACAAGGACGTTCCAGAAGAAAAGAAAGTCAAGTTGGTGGCATTGAGACTACGTAAGCATGCTTCCTTATGGTGGACTAACTTGTGTGCCAAAAGAGTAAGAGAAAGGAAGTCCAAAATCAGAACCTGGGAGAAGATGAAATCAAAGCTTCAGGCTAGGTTTCTTCCTTCCACCTATGTTCAAGATTGCTACTCACAACTCCACCATTTGAACCAAGGTAATTTGAGTGTAGAAGAATACACTCGTGAGTTTGAAAAGCTTGTGATTAAGTGTGATTTGCATGAACCTGAAGAGCAAACAATTGTTAGATACTTGGGAGGTCTTGATCCTAGGTATGCTAATATTGTTGATTTGCAAGCTTACACTTGTTTTGATGAAGTATGTGTGCTAGCTCACAAGGTTGAGCAGCAAAAAAAGAGAAAGCCGCCCTCACCACATGAACAAACCTTAAACAAGGGGAGTTCATCTTATGCTCCTAAACCCACAACATCCCTTTCCCCTTCTCCACAAAAAGACCAAACTCCACAAAAGGGCCTATCCCCACAACTCACACCAAAACCCCTTCCCAAAAACATCCCAAGGTGTTATAAGTGCCAAGGCTTTGGTCACTTGGCATCAGATTGTACAAACAGGAGGTATGTCACCTTAGCAGAATGGAAGGCAACCGAGGAGGTCGAATTAAAGGAGGAAAAAGAAGAAGATGAAGGAAATGATCTTGAAGAGATTGAGATTGAGGCGGATGAAGGTGAAATGCTCACCTTAGGCACTTTCCACCCACCAAAAGGCAAAGAGAATCAAAGTATATTTTTCATAACCTTTGGTGAACCGTCAACCTTTCTTCCCACTCCACCCTCACCCAAGGCACTCAAACAAACCTTCTGTCAAAAGTATTCAAAGCCATTACCTACAACTCCTAATCTTGAATTAAGAGTAAGTGAGGAAGTGGTTCATGACATGTTTAAGGAGTCCCCCATATACAACATCCAAATCAGCAAGGGACTTGATGAGAAGAGACCCTCCACAATTAAAGGCAAGTTATTCGAATGGTTGATTCTGTTTCAGCCATACAACGAATCAAGAAGAGGAGGTAATTACCTAAATTGATTTGAGGACAAATCTTTTTAACAAGGGGAGGATGATGGAGATCCCTCCATGCCCTTTGATTTAAAGAATCAAATCAAAGCTAGGTAATTTTATTTTGGTGATTAAAGGATGAATGATTCATCCTTGTTTTGTTTAAGGACCTAAAACAGCAGGTCAGGTTTGTTTTCACAGCAAACCCGGTTTTCGAGAGGTTAATTACGTCAAACCCTTTAAGGTTTAAGTCCAATATTTTGCATTGGGATTAAAGTTCAAGAAGTCAGCTTTGCAACAAAAAAGTTTCATCCCATTTGGACTTCATTTGCCCTCTCAAATTAGCTAATAAACCCAAGATATACAAACTGTCCAGCAGGGTCAGAAGTACCCGGTTTTGTTCTTTTCATTTCTTAAGCTATATTTTGGTATAAGTCTTGTATTTTTACATATTTTGGGTCCCCAAGATGTTAGCTATGTGGTCCAAGTGATAAAAGCAAGTTAAGTCAAGTGGAAGATGAAGAACCAGGTCAATCTCCCAAAACTGTGCAGACTGAGACCCGGTTCAGACCAGTCTGGCCATTTTAACGTTTTCATTAGGCAAATGAACTCCAAATTGAGTAATTCCACTTGGAGCTGTTAGAAGACTTCTCAAGCTTTCCATCCATGTGTGGCAACGCAAGTTATGACCACGTTTGCCCTAGAATACATGGCCTGCAAATCGACCCTGTAAGCTGCCAGCACATTACAGTTTACAGCAGCAAGCAGCTTTCCTTCTCCAAAGGGTTTCCTTCTCTTCAGCTGAGTGGTACACCTTCCAAGGCTTGGCACACGTCCAAGGCAACCTAGGGAAGACAACACCCAATGAGGGAAGGGCTGCAAGAAGGCTTGTCTCTTGAATCTCATTGGAAGACAAAGAAGGTGCTCCCTTGATTCTCATTGGCTAGCCGTAAAGGGGATGGCCACTTTTCGGCTTGCACATGGCTACTTGCTGCTTTTTGAAGCTGATTATGTTTAAGGCCAAGTTAATCAAGTTGTATTAGTCATTTTTCTTGCTTTCCTAGTTGGTTTTGATGCACTTAGATTAGCCTAAAGGAGGGTTAGCAAAATCGGGTGATTAAACCGGATGTAATTAAGGTAATACCTTTCCTCCCTAGGAAGGAAAGCTAGAGGTGCTTGTAGTTTGCTTAGCTTGTCATCTTTTGCTGCCTATAAATCTAGCCCATACGGCCAAGGAAAGAAGAACTTCAGATTCTGTTCAATGAAAAAACCATAGAGAGCTTTCAAAGCTTCCTCACCAAATCCTTGCTTGCTTATCTTAGTTTCGGCCAAACTAAGTGGTGTTCAAGTGAGTCTTAGCCTTGGATTAAGTGGTGATTCTGTATCTTAATCAAGATTAAGGGCCCTAGACTCAAAGGTTGGTGGTGATTACTGTATCCAATCCAAGAGTTTAGCTTATCTCTCTCCTTTGCATCCTTCCGGATCATTAGCAAGGTTGTTTGCTTAATTTTCCAAAGTATTCATCTTCACCTACCTTGTTCTACATTCCCCTTCCTTATCCCACTCTTTCTACTATCATTCACACCCATTTCCTTTAAGTCCACCTCACCAAAAAGCTAGAAAATCAGTTAGAATTGAAGAGCACTCAAACCGGGCAAAACTAGCCTAATCTAGTTCTTTGAGGCAGCAAGTTAGCACGGTGTACCCGTGCCTCCACGCACGTCCGTGCCACGTCCATCCGTGAGCAATCTCAAGTTTTAGCCTTTACTTGGTGTGAGGTTGGTGTGTATTCCCATACCCCTTGACCTTTACATCATATTTGGTATCAGAGCTGAGTTTCATGTTTGGCCTGGTATTGAATCCACACATCCAAACTCCCTTCTTTTCCATTTTTCAAACACAAACATGAGTACTAGTGTGAGCATGGAAGAAAAGCTTGATGCTATTTTGAAGAGTAACTATGAGATTACTTCCTCTAATCAAGAACTTAAAGCTCAGAATGAGTACCTACGCAAGCAATTGGGTGCTTTTCTTAAGCAAAAGCAGAAGATGAATGAGGAGTCGTCCTATTCTGCATCAAGGAGGCAAGATCCCGAAGCTGGCTATGCTCTTGATGTTTCAAGCGATGAAGAACCACTCAGAAGACCACAGCAAGAGCAAAGAGAACAAGATAACTCTAATGACTTTAGAGTTGAAATTCCAGAATTTGAAGGCAAGCTTGATCCTGAAGATTTCTTGGATTGGTTACACACAGTTGAGAGAGTCTTTGAGTACAAGGACATCCCCGAAGACAAAAAGGTGAAGCTGATTGCTTTAAGGCTTCGTAAGTATGCTTCTCTTTGGTGGACTAACTTGTGTGCCAAAAGAGTAAGAGAAAGGAAGTCCAAAATCAGAACCTGGGAGAAGATGAAATCAAAGCTTGAGGCTAGATTTCTTCCTTCCACCTATGTTCAAGATTGCTACTCACAACTCCACCATTTGAACCAAGGTAATTTGAGTGTAGAAGAATACACTCGTGAGTTTGAAAAGCTTGTCACTAAGTGTGATTTGCATGAACCTGAAGAGCAAACAATTGTTAGATACTTGGGAGGTCTTGATCCTAGGTATGCTAATATTGTTGATTTGCAAGCTTACACTTGTTTTGATGAAGTATGTGTGCTAGCTCACAAGGTTGAGCAGCAAAAAAAGAGCAAGCCGCCCTCACCACATGAACAAACCTTAAACAAGGGGAGTTCATCTTATGCTCCTAAACCCACGGCATCCCTTTCCCCTTCTCCACAAAAAGACCAAACTCCACAAAAGGGCCTATCCTCACAACTCATACCAAAACCCCTTCCTAAAAACATCCCAAGGTGTTATAAGTGTCAAGGCATTGGTCACTTGGCATCAGATTGTACAAACAGGAGGTCTGTCACCTTAGCAGAATGGAAGGCAACCAAGGAGGTCGAATTAAAGGAGGAAAAAGAAGAAGATGAAGGAGATGATCTTGAAGAGATCGAGATTGAGGCGGATAAAGGTGAAATGCTCACCTTAGACACTTTCCACCCACCAAAAGGCAAAGTGAATCAACGTATATTTTTCATGACCTTTGGTGAACCATCAACCTTTCTTCCCACTCCACCCACACCCAAGGCACTCAAACAAACCTTCTGTCAAAAGCATTCAAAGCCATTACTTACAACTCCTAATCTTGAATTAAGAGTAAGTGAGGAAGTGGTTCATGTCATGTTCAAAGAGTCCCCCATATACAACATCCAAATCAGCAAGGGACTTGAAGAAAATAGAGCCTCCAAGATCAAAGGCAAGTTATTCGAATGGCTGATTTTGTTTCAGCCATACAATGAATTTAGAAGAGGAGGTAATTACCTAAATTGATTTGAGGACAAATCTTGTTAACAAGGGGAGGATGATGGAGATCCCTCCATGCCCTTTGATTTAAAGAATCAAATCAAGGCTAGGTAATTTTATTTTGGTGATTAAAGGATGAATGATTCATCCTAGTTTTGTTTAAGGACCGAAAACAGCAGGTCAGGTTTGTTTTCACAGCAAACCCGATTTTCGAGAGGTTAATTACGTCAAACCCTTTAAGGTTTAAGTCCAATATTTTGCATTGCGATTAAAGTTCAAGAAGTCAGCTTTGCAACAAAAAAAGTTTCATCCCATTTGGACTTCATTTGCCCTCTCAAATTAGCTAATAACCCCAAGATATACAAACTGTCCAGCAGGGTCAGAAAGTATCCGGTTTTGTTCTTTTCATTTCTTAAGCTATATTTTGGTATAAGTCTTGTATTTTTACATATTTTGGGTCCCTAAGATGTTAGCTATGTGGTCCAAGTGATAAGAGCAAGTTAAGTCAAGTGGAAGATGAAGAACCAGGTCAATCTTCCAAACCGTGCAGACTGAGACTCAGTTCAGACCAGCCCAGCCATTTTGATATTTTCATCAGGCAAATGAACTCCAAATTAAGTAATTCTACTTGGAGCTGTTAGAAGACTTCTCAAGCTTTCCATCCATGTGTGGCAACGCAAGTTATGACCACGTTTGCCCTAGAATACATGGCCTGCAAATCGACCCTGTAAGCTGCCAGCACATTACAGTTTACAGTAGCAAGCAGCTTTCCTTCTCCAAAGGGTTTCCTTCTCTTCAGCTGAGTGGCACACCTTCCAAGGCTTGGCACACGTCCAAGGCAACCTAGGGAAGACAAAAACCAATGAGGGAAGGGCTGCAAGAAGGCTTGTCTCTTGAATCTCATTAGAAGACAAAGAAGGTGCTCCCTTGATTCTCATTGGCTAGCCGTAAAGGGGATGGCCACTTTTCGGCTTGCACATGGCTACTTGCTGCCTTTTGAAGCTGATTACATTTAAGGCCAAGTTAATCAAGTTGTATTAGTCATTTGTCTTGCTTTCCTAGTTGGTTTTGATGCACTTAGATTAGCCTAAAGGAGGGTTAGCAAAACCGGGGGATTAAACCGGATGTAATTAAGGTAATACCTTTCCTCCCTAGGAAGGAAAGCTAGAGGTGCTTGTAGTTTGCTTAGCTTGGTCATCTTTTGCTGCCTATAAATCTAGCCCATACGGCCAAGGAAAGAAGAACTTCAGATTTTGTTCAATGAAAAAAACCCTAGAGAGCTTTCAAAGCTTCCTCACCAAATCCTTGCTTGCTTATCTTAGTTTAGGCCAAACTAAGTGGTGTTCAAGTGAGTCTTAGCCTTGATTAAGTGGTGATTCTGTATCTTAATCAAGATTAGGGGCCCTAGACTCAAAGGTTGGTGGTGATTACTGTATCCAATCCAAGAGTTTAGCTTATCTCTCTCCTTGCATCCTACCGGATCATTAGCAAGGTTGTTTGCTTAATTTTCCAAAGTATTCATCTTCACCTACCTTGTTCTACATTCCCCTTCCTTATCCCACTCTTTCTACTATCACTCACACCCATTTCCTTCAAGTCCACCTCACCAAAAAGATAGAAAATCAGTTAGAATTGAAGAGCACTCAAACCGGGCAAAACTAGCCTAATCTAGTTCTTTGAGGCAGCAAGTTAGCACGGTGTACCCGTGCCTCCACGCACGTCCGTGCCACGTCCATCCGTGAGCAATCTCAAGTTTTAGCCTTTACTTGGTGTGAGGTTGGTGTGTATTCCCATACCCCTTGACCTTTACATCATTTGATAAAGTGTTTGAGGTAGAGTGTGATGCGTCGGGAGTTGGCATTGGAGGAGTTCTCACTCAAGAGGGGCGGCCCTTAGCCTTCTTTAGTGAGAAGCTTTGTGACTCAAGGAGAAAGTACTCCACTTATGATAAGGAGTTCTATGCAATAGTGAGGTGCCTTGAGCATTGGAATCATTACTTGGTGGCTAGTGAGTTCATCTTGCACTCTGATCATGAAGCCTTGAAATACATTCGAGGGCAACATAAACTTAACTCACGGCATGCCAAGTAGGTGGAGTTCCTCCAATCTTTCAACTTCACCATCAAGCATAAGTCCGGGAAGCTCAACCAAGGAGCCGATGCCTTGTCAAGGAGGCACTTATTGCTATTCCAACTTGATGCTTGCATTCTTGGTTTTGAGCATTTGAAGTCCCTCTATCAGAATGATGAAGATTTGGGAGAGCTCTACAAGGAGTGCCTTCGACATCCCAAAGGTGACTTCCTTGTCCAAGATGGATTTTTATTCAAGGGATCAAGATTGTGTGTGCCTAAGTGTGGCACAAGAGAGTTATACGTGAGGTCCATGGAGGATCTCTTGCCGGTCACTTTGGAGAAAACAAGACCCTTATGATGTTAAAGGAACATTATTATTGGCCGAGTATGAGCAAAGATGTCCAAGATGTGTTGAAGAGATGTGCAACTTGCCAAGTTGCCAAAAGTCACCTCCTACCCCACGGTCTTTACACACCCCTACCCACTCCCAACCATCATTGGGAAGATGTAAGCATGGACTTCATCCTTGGCCTTCCAAGGACACAAAGGGGTAAAGATTCGATCTTTGTTGTTGTTGATCGTTTTTCTAAGATGGCCCATTTCATACCTTGTACCAAGACCAATGATGCGACCCACATTGCCGAGTTATACTTCAAGGAGGTAATGAGACTACATGGCATCCCTAGATCCATTGTTTCGGATAGGGATACCAAGTTCCTTAGCCATTTTGGGTGACACTTTGGAAGAAGATGGGAACCAAGCTCAAGTATAGCACTTCATGCCACCCTCAAACGGATGGGCAAACCGAAGTCACCAACCGGACTTTGGGAACCCTCTTAAGAGTGCTAGTAAAATCCAACATCAAAGCTTGGGACTTAGCCTTGCCACAAGCTGAATTCGTCTTCAACAAGTTACCTAGCAAGGCCACGGGCTTATCTCCATTCAAGGTAGTCTATGGGATGGATCCTTTGAGTCCCCTTGATCTTGCTCCAAGAGAAATGAATGAGAAGCCTCACATGGAGGCTAGCAAACGGGTGGAGGAGATCCAGAAGCTCCATGAAACCGTGAATGCTAAAATTGAGAAGGCCAATGCCTCATACAAAGACCATGCCAACAAGCATAGAAAGAAGATGGTGCTTCACCCCGGTGATTTTGTATGGGTTCACTTAAGAAAGGAACGGTTTCCTTCTAAGAGGAAGAGCAAATTGACGCCAAGGGCCAATGGTCCTTTTGAAGTATTGGAACGCATCAATGATAATGCATACAAGATCAATTTGCCCGGTGAGTATGGAGTTTTGGCTACTTTCAACGTAGCCGACCTTAGTCCTTATAAGGAGGATGATAATCTTATCAATTTGAGGGCAAATTCTCTTCAACAAGGGGAGGATGATGGAGGTCCATCCCCTAACATGATCCATGTCCATCAAGGGAGCCCAAAAGGTCCAAACCTCATGTCCAAGATGCAAGAAATCAACCTAAGGGAGCAAGGAAATTATTTCTTCAAAACTGGAATTCCAGGCGTGCACAAACCCGGTTTTGTGCACGTTATTTTCTAAACTTCCCAAGGCTAAAACGGGGTTGCAGGAAGCCTAAGTTCAAGTTGAAGATGTGCTCTTTCCATCAAGACCTCTTGCAAGTCATTTGGAGTTCATTTGATACCTCAAAACCTCAAGCAAAGTCAATCACTACATCCTGGCGCTGAACTGGGCAGGGCTGAAACAAGAGGTTGTTTGGGGGCCCATTTCTCCTCTATTTGGGTTGAAACTTTTATGGTTTGAAAGTACTTTAAAAATATTATCAAGTGATCATAAAAAACCTCAGCCAAATTACACTCATAAGGAGCTATTAACCACCAAAACAAGGGAAGAAACACCCTTTTAACTGGGTAATGGGGCAGCCGGGTACAAGAGAGAAGAGTGAGGTGTTTTATTGCTCTAACCCATGCTTAGCCACTTGCAAGAGTCATCATGAAGGGTACTTAGCTGCCAAGAAGCTTCCATTCACCCCTAGGCCGACACATCATCCTCAAGATTAGCATTGAAGAGGTGTCGATGCACCTACCCTTTTTTGTTTTGATATGATCTATGTATTTTTGCCTAGTTTAGCTTATAGTGCAACCTAGGGCCTATGATTTGTACTTGGAACTTTTGTATTAATACCCCAACAAACCCCTTGGCCGGCCACTTAAGCTTGTTTATTGAATGAAAGTTGAGCTTTGCTCCTTTGAATCCTCAAACTCTCTTCTAGCTTATCTCATCTTTTGGCCAAGTTGAGTGGTGATCTAGTAAGAGTCTTAACTTCCTTCTTGGTGGTGTTTCTGTATCCAAGAGGTTGTTAAGTGCCCTAACATCAAACCTTGGTGGTGTTTCTGTATCCAAGGTAGGTGTTAGTTCCGGTTCTATCCTTCCCAACTCAAGGTGAGTTTGTGAATTCAAAGTTGCCTTGTTGTTACCTTCCATTGCTTTCATCTCACCCTCGTTCCTATCCTCTTGGGTTTTCCTTGAGGATACATTACTTGGCTAGGTAGGACTCCATCAATTAGGCTGCCTTGTAAGCTTGACACCTCATTTGAGAGCATCATTAGTCCTAATGAGGTAGCCAAAGCTAGATCAGACTTCGTTGTGTACTTAGGGAATCGATTTGATATCCCCTCTTCCCTAGTGTACTATCGATTCCCTTGGATGATTTTTGGAGATTGAATGTGCTGAGTTGTTGCTTTTAAAAGCCAGCCACAAACCCTTTTGAAATCAAGTTTGATGAATGGTAAATTGGAGCTAGAAAACTCTTCTCTTGAAAATCCTAGTGTTGCATCCTGAGCTTGGCAACTCAAGTGGGTCTCTAGGTCTCTTTATCTCAACTAGAAAGGTGATTAATTTCTGTAATCTAGTTGATCTAAAGAGATTGCCCAAGTTTGTTTCAAGAATGGCTCCTCGAATTATCTCTTGCAAACCCACTTGTTTATCCCATTTAGCTCGGTTTACTCACATTTCTATCCATCACTTGCATTCTGCCCAGATTGTGTTCTTAGTTTCCTTTGAGTGTTTTAAGTGTTAGTGAGGCTTGAATACATAGAATCATATTGCTAACCCATTGTGTATGTTTTTGTGAGTTTGGAATCCAAAAATACATATCAGGTGGCCGTGCCGTTTTTCTGGCCGTGTGCACGGTTTTTGTGGATGGAGAATTTGTGGGAGGTTTTGGTGGGGGTTCGTGCTTGGCTGTTTTGTGGGGTTTCTTTGAGGAGTAAAAGAGGGATTTTTATGGAAATAAATCAAGGGTAGGCTATGGTTTTGGGACTTGAGGAAAGAAGTAAGCCAAGGTTATTTGGAAGAAGATCAAGCTAGTGAGGGTTACCACTTCACCAAGGCTTTCACAACAAAGGGAAAGAGAAATTGACAAGGATGAAACTAAAGTATGGAAATGTGATATAAACTCAAGAACAGCAACCTGGATTTGCTCTGATACCAAGATAGATCATGCACGGGATGGGCCGAATTGAAGCAATCTTGAGTTTAGTTCCAAATTTCCCATTACTAACAAGATATGACTTGAATTAAAGGCTAGGCCACCATTCAAGACTAAATCCACCAAGAATTGCTTAAAGGCTATGCCACCCACAATTTTATAAAGGATACCACCCAAGACTCACCACCTTTGAGAAAGGATAAAGAGAACTTAAGAGTTTTAAGAGAAAAGGTCTGAGCTTCTTTGCATATAATCTGAGTTGTGTCCCTTACAATGAGTTTGCCAGCTTTTTAAGGACCTAAGCTCAGCCGAAGCAGCTCAAAAATCAAAGAGAGAACAAGAGTACACTTAGGGAAGGGGAAAACATCCAATCGGTCACCCTAAGTACACTAACACATCACCACTAGCTTTGCCAACCTCATTAGGGTTAATGATGCCCTTAAATGAGGTGTCAAGCTTACAAAAGGCCCTATGTACATCAGCAAATGCAAGTTGCAACAAGAAGTACACATGGATAACTAAGAAACAACCTAGTACAAAAGCTAGGCTAGAACCGGTTAAAAGGGTGTTTTGCTTGTACTTTGGGCTGGATAAAAGCAGCACAAGGGGGTGATGATGTAGTCCCCACCACCATTAGCAATGAAGAAGATCCCATAAGTCAATCAAGGTCCAATACAAGCTCCAAGATATAAGCCATAGTCCAAATTGTCCAAGCATACCAAGAAGGTGCACACGGGTTCAAGAACCAAACTGTACCCGGCTTTGTGCACTTGATTTCCTAAGCTCCAAGGAGGCTTAAGTCCTTAATTTTTGCATTTTGATAAACCTTAAGATGTCCCCTTTCATGTCCCCGAATTAGTTCACCATTATCCAAATCAAAGAAAGGGAGAACCAGGTGTTTTGCTAAACCGTCCAGATTAGCACCTAATCTGCACGGTTTTGTCTTTAAGCTTGATTACCCCACTTAGACTTTGTTTAACCTCAATTTCTTGGTTGGGGGGGTTTATACACGTCCTAAACTTTCCCCCCATGGTCTAAAACCAGAGTCAAACTCACTTTTGTCATGGTTAAACTTAGTCACAAAACCGGCTGAAAACTATCCTTGAACCCGGTTTGCTATCTCGGTTGTTTTTGCCTTCATCGATGGGTTTCCTTCAAGACAGTAGATATGGCACACTCCTCAAGGCCTGGCACACATCCCAAGGCATCAATGATGGGCTGCAACCTTGAGAAGGTTGACCAATGAGAGAGGAGCTGCAAGAGAAGATGTTCCCTCCTTGTTATTGGCTAGCCGAAAAGCAACTAGCACTTTATGGCTGTCCAATTGCAAGAGAGCTGGTTTCTTGGCTGTTTGAGCTTATGTTTAAGCTAATTACAATGTAAACATCATTTGTCGTGCTTTCCTTATTGTTAAAGAGTGTAATTAAGCTAGCCAAACCTAGGTTATAACCGGTTACTCTAAACCGGGTGTACTTAGCTAATTAAGACCTTTCTTCCCTAGGAAGGAAAGGATTAGTAAGGTGCTAGCTTGCGTGTGTGCTTGCTTGACATGCTTACAAAAGGAATGCACGGCCATGGTAAGAAAAGGACAGCTTTTGTTGAATGAAAATCAGTTTGAAGGCTTGAAAGCTTTCTCTCTCAAATTCTTGCTTGCTTATCCTTAATTAGGCCAATTAAGGTGGTGTTCAAGTCAAGTCTTAACCTTGATTAAGTGGTGATATCTGTATCTTAATCAAGATTAAGGGTCCTAAACTCAAGATTGGTGGTGTTTCTGTATCCTTTTATTGAGTTTAGCCTATCCTATTCATGCTTGCATCAACCGGATTAAGAGAGGATTAAGGTAAGATTATTAGCTTAAGTTTATAAGTTAATAATCTTCTACTTTGAAGCTCCCTCAAATCCCCTCACTCCCTCATCCTTCATACCCTTCTTTCCATCCCATTCCACAGTTTAAAGCATCCAAAAGGCCTAGCAAACACATCCATCACTAAGAACATACAACTAGGCTCAAGTGAGCTAATTTCAGTTTCCACAACCAGAAAAGTGGCACGGCCTACCCGTGCTCCTAAGCACGACTGTGCCACCTTGATCCGACTCAAACCTTTGTGTTTTTGATCTCTTTTGATGTGTGTTAGCTTGGGATCCTTCCTCCCTTGAGACATACATCATATTTTGTATCAGAGCAAAGGTTTCATCTTGGCCTAGCATCCACTTCCACTTCCACTTCTACAAAACATCCACTTCCCTTCTTCTCCATAAAGCTGATTTCTCCCTTTAATTCCAACATGTCTTCAACAAGCATGTCGTTGGAAGAAAGATTTGAGTCATTGACGAAGCAAAATGAATTCTTGGCAAGCAAAATCCGAGAGGACTCACAAAGAAACCAAGAGGCTCAAGCACAGAATCAGTATCTAAGGAAACAGTTGGGTATGTTTATGAAGCAAAAGCAAAGAATGAATGAAGAAACTCTTCAATCTGAGCCCAGGGCACGTGAGCAAGTCCATAGTCATGAAGTTGATTCATCAAGTAAAGAAGAAACGCCTAGGATGGCTAGAAGAGAGCCACGAAATCAAGCCAATACCAACAACTTCAGAGTTGAAGTTCCTGAATTTGAAGCTAAACTTGATCCTGAAGAGTTTATTGATTGGTTGAATACAGTTGAAAGGGTCTTTGAATATAAGGATATTCCTGATGATAAGAAGGTTAAGTTGGTAGCCTTAAGACTCAGAAAGTATGCATCCTTATGGTGGACAAATTTGAATGCTAAGAGGCTTAGAGAAAAGAAAGGCAAGAATCCATACTTGGGAAAAGATGAAAGCTAAGCTTAAAGCACGGTTCCTTTCCCCAACGTATGTCCAAGATTGTTACTCCCAATTTCATAATCTCACTCAAGGTACTATGAATGTTGAAGAGTATACTCGTGAGTTTGAGAAATTGATGATTAAATGTGACATACAAGAACCTGAAGAACAAGCCATGGTTAGATACTTGGATGGTCTTGATCCTAGGTATTCTAACGTGGTGGAATTGCAAGCATATGCTTCTTTTAATGATGTTTGTGTATTAGCTCATAAGGTGGAACAGCAAAAGAAGGCTAAACAGCCCCAAAAACCTTCATTCACAAAGCCTTTCATTCGGAACCAACCTTTTAACAAGGGGAGTTCCAACCTACCAACTAAACCACAAACTCCCTCTCCCTTTAAGCCACAAACTCCCTTTCCCTTTAATCCACAAAGAACCACGGCTCCTGAAAAAGCTCCAGCAACCCCATTTCGGCCTAACCCAAACCCAATGAGCAACAGAAGATGTTTTAAGTGTCAAGGGCTTGGCTATATTGCCTCAGAATGTCCAAACAAAAAAGTTATCATTTTGGTTGAATGGACCGCCGTGAAGGAGGACTTCGAAGAAGAAGAGAACGAGGTTGAAAGTGAGCTAGAACTGAAGAAACTCAGGATGAGGTTATTGAGGAAGCAGATGAAGGTGAACTCTTAGTCTTGAGAAGAGTTCTAAGCAATCAGAAAGGAGCTAAAGATGAACAAAGAGAGAATATCTTTCACACTCGATGTACCACTCAGGGAAAGATATGCTCTTTGATCATTGGTGGAGGAAGTTGCGCTAATGTAGTTTCTCTAAGTATGATTGAGAAACTAGGGCTACAAACAATGACACACCCACATCCGTACAACATCCAGTGGCTAAATCAAAGCAAGGGCATTCAGGTGAATTCTCGTTGTTTGATTTCCTTTTCCATTGGAAAGAGCTATCAAGATGAGTTATGGTGTGATGTTATTCCTATGAATGCATGTCATGTGTTATTAGGACGACCATGGTTGTATGACCGAAAGGTTATGCATAATGGTTATCTTAATACCTATTCATTTTCCAAAGATGGCAAAAAGATTACCCTAGCCCCATTATCCCCCTCCAAGCTCCACGAAATTCAACCACAAAAAAAGCCTAAGCATGTTGATTGTTTGCTATCTGTGAGTGAACCCATCTTAAAGGCTTCTCAACATGAGTTTAAGGCCTTTAGAGATTGGATATTGAACGTC
>JAKOGI010004701.1:0-21907 GCA_029747015.1 Carnegiea gigantea | reverse complement strand
AGCTTGCCAACCCTTTGAGTTTGAGGACCAACTCAAAACAACCCGGGGAGTATGATGCATATTTCCATATGCATCATTTTTATTCAAGTCCAATTTCAAAGAAGAAAGGGTCAAAGAAGATCATGCATGGAAATGTGCCTATTTGGTCTTCTTAAGTGAGTTCAAAGACTCGCGACACTATGGAGAGGTCAAAAAGAGGTTAAGCTTTGCTAGAAATTTGGTGCCGAATTCATCCCTGCGGAACCCAATTTTTGTGACCACTTTTGGACAAGCTCAAGTGGACCCACAACTTGAGGGCCCATGTGCTTTTGAAGCTTAAGATTTCATCTTTCAAATAATCCCAAGTTTGTTTAATTTGGACATCATTTGATTGGGCAAAATATCACTCAAAGATACGTTATGCTGATCCAGTCCAGTCTGAGATAGGTGCATTGTTTGGGCCATAACTTTCAAACCGCTTATCCAAATTGAGCAAATGAGCCCATTTTGGAAAATAGACTTCCAGGGCTTTCTAACAAGCCCAAGAACGCGTGATTTGGCCGAGTATTTTGGAAGTTATGCTCTGTTGAAGTTGAGGCAGTTGCAAGGATTAATGCTGGGAATATGAAGAGTCTTCGGTTACATATATTTGTGTGGCTGATATTGTGCACGTTTTAGATGCTTCTAGATTGATGTAATCAGCTGCAAAAATCCTAGAATATTTCTTGTAACCTCCCTCACCCCTTTTATGATGAGTTTTTTCATTTTTCTTAGACTTTTCATTAGCTAGTTTTAATTGTTAGGAGTTATTTGAGTCCTTTGATTGTCTTTTGCTGAGTCTATAAAAAGGGGAGGGGCGTGTGAAGCTATTCATTGAGCATTGTAAGAGATTTCCAAAGTAATACAAGCACCTTTGAGAGTGATTCTCATTTGTGTCCCAAAAATTCCTAGTTCTATATCTTGAATTTGGCTAATTCAAGTGGTGTTCTAGGTTCTTTTCCTTTTCCAATTGGAGTGATTCCTTGGTTAAGACAAGAGAATTAGCCCAAGATCAAGTCATTGAGTGGCTCCGTGAAGGATTATCTCAATTACAAGATCTTGTTCTTTCCCTTTTTCTTGTGTAGTGAAGTTCTTCATCCATCTCATCCATCTTTCATTTCTCTTTCCAATTTGGCTTATTTTGAGTTGGAGTTTGATTTGGTTCACTTACCCCCCCCACATATACATCATCTTAGCCCCTATTTCGATGATGAGCCCCTTCCTAGTTTGAGGGCAAACTTTCACTTACCCGGGGGGAATGATGGAGACCATCGTGAGAAGCCCAAGGACCATCCAGCTCAGCCCAAGGAGGATTCACTCAAGCTTCAAGAGGTCAAGGAAGTTGCCAAACTTTGCCGGAAATTGGCGTTCATGCCCAAAGAGGTAGTGCCGCCTTCATCCAGAAATTTTCCGATTTTTGTGTGCACTTTTGACCTACCTAACGTGGACCCACAACTTGAGGCTCCACATGGTTTTGAAGCTTAAGATGTCAGCTTTAAAATAAGCCCAATTTTATTTAATTTGGACATCATTTGATTGGTCAAAATATCACTCAAAGATACGTTGTGCTGATCCAGTCCAGTCTGAGATAGGTGCATTGTTTGGGCCATAACTTTCAAACCGCTTATCCAAATTGAGCAAATGAGCCCATTCTGGAAAATAGACTTCCAGGGCTTTCTAACAATCCCAAGAACGCGTGATTTGGCCGAGTATTCTGGAAGTTATGCTCTGTTGAAGTGGAAAGACTTGCTTGATGACTTCATTGAGCCACTATCCTTCTCCAAAATTCGACACTTAGAATGTGGGCTATTATCAATTCGCATCTTTGAGGGTGATGGAAGGTTGTAAAGAGAAGAACCAACTCACACTTGCCACAAAGTGAAATGCTTGAAAACAAGAAGAAGGAACACAACAATGGAAAGGAAAACAAGAGTTTGGATAATCAAGTGACCTTGCAAGGGATAATCCGAGGAGCCACCCTTGGGGAACACTTGGGCAATCTCTTTGTATCAACTAGTTACAGAATTTAATCACCTTCTAGTTGAGAGAAAGAGACCTAGAGACCCACTTGAGTTGCCAAGCTCAAGATATAACACTAGGACTTTGTTTTGAGAGAGTTTGAAAACTCACAACTTCATTCATTCAAAAGTGCTTACAAGTGAGAGCCCCATCTGGGTTTTATGCAAGTATGGCCGAACCCCCTCCCCTTCTAAGCAGCAAAATCAATAGCTAGGTACATTTGGGGAAGAGTTACACATCAAATCAACCAATGCTAGCTAAACACCTCACTACCTAGCTTAAGCTACTTCATTAGGGCCATAATGCCTCCTAAATGATGTGTGAAGCTTACAATGGTCCTAAAATGCAGCAAAGGTGAGTCATTAGGCAAGTGGGCAAGCAAAAACCAAGGGAAATCAGCCCCTTGTACCGGCTAGAGACAAACCTGTTAAAAGGGTGTTTTCCTTGTCCTTTTGGCTGGATAATACCAACACAAGGGGGTGCTTTGGATGGTATTTGAACCCTTGACTTGATAAATATTTAAGTCCCCTTTCATGCTGCAAAATTTCAGAAAGAGTGGAGTTAAGTTGGTGGTCCAACTTTCTCCTTAATTCGGATGCTGCTGTTTTGGCGCCCAGCCTGCGCACTTGGAAAGATCTTGCTGATTGACTAACCAAACGACCTCCAAATCCTTTGCAACTCGTTTTATTGGATTCCTAACATCTTAAACTTAAAGAGAGGGGGTAAGGCAGTCATTCATCCCCTCACCTTCAAGTCCCAGAAGATGCACAAAACCGGGCTAATTTCCGGTTGAATCTGCCCATGTACTGTCCGAGTGCTTTATGACTTCTTTGACCAAGGCATGGATATTCTTGACTTCCTTGGGGCTTGAGGGGGTGTGTGGAGTTGCTGGTTGTGCATTTGGAGTTTGGTCATGATGGTCCCCATCATAAGCTAAACTACATCATAAGAAATAAAAAGAACAAAACCGGATTCATCCTGGCCCTGCTGGGCAGTTTTGATACCTTGGGTTTAATTGCTGATTTGAACGACCAAATGAAGTCCAAATTGGATGAAACTTGATTTGTTGGAAAGATAACATCTTGATCTTCAAATCCATCAAAAAAATATTAGACGTAAACCCTTAGTATGTTTGAGAAATTAAGCACACAAAAACAGGTTAGCTGCTGGATTTAACCCTTGCCCTGCAGTTTCAATATTTAATCAAAACTTGGATGATTTATTCATCCTTAAACCAGCATAATAAGATTACCTAATTTGATTTGATTCTTTTTTAACAAAAGGGATGGAGGGATTTCCATCATAGGTAATCTTATTATGCTGGTTTAAGGATGAATAAATCATCCAAGTTTTGATTAAACCTTGAAACTGCAGGGCAAGGGTTAAATCCAGCAGCTAACCCGTTTTTGCGTGCTTAATTTCTCAAACATACTAAGGGTTTACATCTAATATTTTTTTTGATGGATTTGAAGATCAAGATGTTAGCTTTCCAAAAAATCAAGTTTCATCCAATTTGGACTTCATTTGGTCGTTCAAATCAGCAATTAAACCCAAGGTGTCAAAACTGTCCAGCAGGGCCAGAATGAACCCGGTTTTGTTCTTTTTATTTCTTATGATGTAGTTTAGCTTAAATCTTGTATTTTTACATATTTTTGGTCCCCAAGATCTTAGCTTTCATGTCCAATTGGAATTACCAGATTTGGAGTTCAATTGGTTAGTGAACTAAGCTAATTAGTAAACCTGTGCTGTTTTGGAGTCCAATCTGCACGGTTTGGGAAATCAGGCTGATTCAAGAGGCAAATGACGTCCAATTGCTATGATTCAAAAAGGTGGGTAATCTAGACATCTTGAGGTTTCCAACCATGTAATAAACGTAGCAATTAGTCATCATTTGAGGTGTCAAACATGCGTTGCAAGTGGAGGCAGAAACCGGCTGCTTGACACCCGGTTGCTTAGCCTGGTGGTTTTCCTCCTTCAAAGGGTTTGCTTAAGGTGGAAGGCTGCCAAGCAGGTCATTTTGAGCTGCTTGATTAAGCACCACTCAGCTACTTGAGAGAGAGACACGTGGAGCTAGTGAAACGCCACCATTTTGCAAGCTCTCATTCGACCACTGAAGCATGACATGGCACACATGCAATTTTCAGTCCTTTTGAGGTGGCAGCCATGCTCTCTTACCTTCCTTGAAGGGAAATTGAGTCAACAAGGTTTCTTAATACTTAGGAAAGAGTTTAAGAAGGAAATCTTGTGTTTTGCAGCTTAAACTTTCAGCTTATGTATGTTTTAGCTTAAACTGTGTATTACTAAGCATAGGATTAGTTTAATGACTTTCCTTGCCTAGAAGGAAAGCTCTTTTCATGTAATCACAAGGCTATATAAGTGCCTTGGTTGCTCTTTTGTAAAACAACAAGCTTGAGTATTGAAATTAAGAAAAGACTTTGTGTCTTGTGTTCCTCTCAAACACTTACCTTGCTTATCCTTAATTAGGCCGATTAAGGTGGTGTCCAAGTGAGTCTTAATCATTGATTAGGTGGTGTGTCTGTATCCTAATCAAAGGTTAAGGGCCCTAAGCTAAGTGATTAGTGGTGTATCTTATCTAATCACAAGGCTTAGAACTATCCAAATTCCATTGAATTCACTTAAAGTTCATGAAGTTAGCTTTGGGTTCCTTAAACCAAAGCTCTCCTTTTTCATGTTCTAATCAGTGAACTTCATTCCTCTCTTCTTTTTTTTTTTCTTTTCATATCCATTTCAAGCTTAATCAAGGCCAAGAATTCTTACTTTGATTCAGTTTTGAGCCCAAACACAAAAGCCATCTCAAAAACCGTGAAAATCACAAACTAGGCGTGCTTAGGTAGCAAGTTGGCACGGTGCCCCCGTGCCTTGAAGCACGACCGTGCCACCCCTGGTTCGTGAGTTTTCCACTTGTTTTGGTTGTGTTCTTGTTGTAAGTTGGCTTGGGTTGTTCCTACCCTTGAGACTTACATCATTAGGAGTACTTTAGGTTAGGGAAATTGGGCTTCGAAAACCGGGTACAATCTGGCCTGGAAGAACAGTTTGGGCAGTTGGGCTTTAACAAAGGGTTTGGGTGGGCAAATGACATCCAAATGGGATGAAACTTGATTTATTGGGCAGCTAACTCTCCCATCTTTCCAGGAACACCAAAAGTTTGGCTTTAAAGCCTCAGGACGTCAGGTTACCAAGGTCAGAAAGTCGGGCCATGTGCAGGATGAACCCGGTAGAATCCAGGTGATCATCTCTTGATTGATTTCTAGTCCTTGGAAAGCCTTTATGACCTCTTGAGCTAGAAGAACCCCTTGGGGCTGATCCCCATCATCCTCCCCAGCTTGGAAAGAGTTTGTCCTCAAACTTGGTAGCTCTTTTTCTTCATCAAAATAGGGCCTCAAATCGGCTATATTGAATGTAGCGGATACTCCATACTCGCCGGGCAAGTCAACCTTGTATGCATTGGAATTGATCTTTTCAAGGATCTTGAATGGGCCATCCGAGTGTGGAAGAAGCTTGGACCTTCTTTTGCTTGGAAATCGTTCCTTTCTTAGATGGATCCATACTAAATCCCCGGGCTTAAATTGGACTTCCTTTCGGTGCTTGTTCACCCGTTCCTTGGTTTGATCATTGGACCTCTCGATTTTAGCTCTCACTTGGTCATGGAGCTCTTGGATTTCCTTTGCCCTTTTCTCGGCCTCCCAACTAAACTTGGTTGGAGTAGGGAGGGGTGTGAGGTCAATAGGAGTACAAGGGTTGAACCCATAGACAACTTGGAATGAACAAAGGTGATGCATATTTCCATATGCATCATTTTTATTCAAGACCAATTTCAAAGAAGAAAAGGGTCAAAGAAGATCATGCCTGGAAGTGTGCTTATTTGGTCTTATTAAGTGAGTTCAAAGACTCACGACACTATGAAGAGGTCAAAAAGAGGTTAAGCTTTGCTAGAAATTTGGCGCTGAATTCATCCCTGCGGAACCCGATTTTTTGTGACCACTTTTTGACAAGCTCAAGTGGACCCACAACTTGAGGGCCCATGTGCTTTTGAAGCTTAAGATGTCAGCTTTAAAATAAGCCCAATTTTATTTAATTTGGACATCATTTGATTAGGCAAAATATCACTCAAAGATACGTTGTGCTGATCCAGTCCAGTCTGAGATAGGTGCATTGTTTGGGCCATAACTTTCAAACCGCTTATACAAATTGAGCAAATGAGCCCATTCTGGAAAATAGACTTCCAGGGCTTTCTAACAAGCCCAAAAACGCGTGATTTGGCCGAGTATTCTGGAAGTTATGCTCTGTTGAAGTTGAGGCAGCTGCAAGGATTAATTCTGGGAATATGAAGAGTTTTCGGTTACATGTGATTGTGTGGCTGATATTGTGCACGTTTTAGATGCTTCTAGATTGATGTAATCAGCTGCAAAAATCCTAGAATATTCCTTGTAACCTCCCCCACCCCCTTTTATGATGTGTCTTTTCATTTTCCTTAGACTTTTCATTAGCTAGTTTTAATTGTTAGGAGTTATTTGAGTCTTTTGATTGTCTTTTGCTGAGTCTATAAAGGGGAGGGGCATGTGAAGCTAATCATTCAGCATTGTAAGAGATTTCCAAAGTAATACAAGCACCTTTGAGAGTGATTCTCATTTGTGTCTCAAAATTCCTAGTTTCTATATCTTGAATTTGGCTCATTCAAGTGGTGTTCTAGGTTCTCTTCCTTTTCCAATTGGAGTGATTCCTTGGTTAAGCCAAGAGAATTAGCCCAAGATCAAGTCATTGAGTGGCTCCGTGAAGGATTATCTTAATTACAAGGTCTTGTTTATCCTTGTTCTTTTTGTTATTATTCTTAAAACCATCTCAAACTATCTTCCACCATATTCACTTTTCTTTGGTTGATTCTTGTTTAGTTTGAGTTTGAGTTGATTTGGTTCACTTACCACCCACACATCTACATCAATTGGTATCAGAGCCACGGTTCTTAAGTGACCCACTTCACACCCAAATACATCCCAAAAAGCCAAAACACAAAAACAAAAAAGAAGCACAAAGTGGCAAAACCATTCCCGAAGTCCAGAAATTTCGCACGGTGCCCCCGTACCATACCACACGACCGTGCCCTCCCTCCTCTTCTCCAAAACAGCCTTTTTCTAGCCTAAGCACATAACCCACAAAGAACCCTTAAGCATTCATCCATCATGATTTCTCTTGGGAACTTGAGAAAAGAGATTGCTGTGATTGAAAAGGAGATGGTCATCCTTGAAACTCCAAAGTTTCGTGGCCAAAAAGAAGATTTCCCTTACTGGATTTCCAAAGTGGATCAAGTTTTCACTCGCTACAATATTGACGAGCAAGAGAAGTTTAAGGTGGTTATCAAGAAGATCCGAGGCCATGCGCTTGAATGGTGGGAAAAGTACAAGTATAAGAGGAAGAAGAGAGGAAAAAGTAAGATCAAAACGTGGGACAAGTTGAGAGGAAAATTAATCGATGCTTTCGCTCCAACCTCTTACTTACACAACCATCCTTTACTTTCCTTTGAGGTAAACAACTTTGATTCCTCTCCTAAAAACCTCTCTTTCAACAAGGGAAGCTCAATTCCATCCCCTCAACCCACATTTTTAGCCCCTTCCACTCCACAAAAGAAGCAAACTCCACAAACAAGCCAAGCCCTTGCAGATCGACCTAACCCCGACCCTTTGAACCTTAGAAGGTGTTCTAAGTGTCAAGGCTTTAGTCACACACCTACGGGCTGCCCCAACAAGGAATTCATCACCATCGCCGAATGGGAAGTAGCCATGGAGGAAGAAAAGGGGGAGAACGATCAGGAGAAAAGCCTTGAAGAAGAAATTGAACTCAAGGTTGAAAAAGAAGAAATACTTCACTTAGAGAAGGTTTCTCAAAAGCCAAACGAAATTGAAGAAGAGCATGCAAATATTTATTTCAATCCAAAGGAGCAAGACCATATCCTATCCTTTCCCCACAAAATCACATTAACCCCCATTCAACCTTCCCAAATCCTCAAACCACATAAAGCCTCACAAAATGATCTATTACTCACCTCTCTTTCCCCAACCGAATCTCACCTTAGTTTTCCCCCTTCCCACACCCACTTTTATCAAACCTCTGTGCATATTGCTTTTCAAGTGCTGCCTTTTGACCTTATTCCATCTCCCAACCCCAAAGACAGTCCTCACTTGGATGTCTTTCTCACCCCCCTCCTCTATGCCACCCTACAAATGATGCCCTTTGACCACTTCCTACAAGAGCTCCCATTTCATAAGCATGCCTCCCGTCATGAGAAGCTTGCCAATCCTTTGAGTTTGAGGACAAACTCAAAACAACCCGGGGAGTATGATGCACATTTCCATATGCATCATTTTTATTCAAGACCAATTTCAAAGAAGAAAAGGGTCAAAGAAGATCATGCTTGGAAGTGTGCTTATTTGGTCTTATTAAGTGAGTTCAAAGATTCACGACACTATGAAGAGGTCAAAAAGAGGTTAAGCTTTGCTAGAAATTTGGCGCTGAATTCATCCCTGCGGAACCCGATTTTTTGTGACCACTTTTGAACAAGCTCAAGTGGACCCACAACTTGAGGCTCCACATGGTTTTGAAGTTTAAGATTTCAGCTTTCAAATACGCCCAAGTTTGTTTAATTTGGACATCATTTGGTTGGGCAAAATATCACTCAAAGATACGTTGTGCTGATCCAGTCCAGTCTGAGATAGGTGCATTGCTTGGGCCATAACTTTCAAACCGATTATCCAAATTGAGCAAATGAGCCCATTCTGGAAAATAGACTTCCAGGGCTTTCTAACAAGCCCAAGAACGCGTGATTTGGCCGAGTATTTTGGACGTTATGCTCTGTTGAAGTTGAGGCAGTTGCAAGGATTAATGCTGGGAATATGAAGAGTCTTAGGTTACATATATTTGTGTGGCTGATATTCTGCACGTTTTAGATGCTTCTAGATTGATGTAATCAGCTGCAAAAATCCTAGAATATTCCTTGTAACCTCCCCCACCCCCTTTTATGATGTGTCTTTTCATTGTTCTTAGACTTTTCATTAGCTAGTTTTAATTGTTAGGAGTTATTTGAGTCTTTTGATTGTCTTTTGCTGAGTCTATAAAAGGGGAGGGGCATGTGCAGCTAATCATTCAGCATTGTAAGAGATTGCCAAAGTAATACAAGCACCTTTGAGAGTGATTTTCATTTGTGTCTCAAAAATTCCTAGTTCTATATCTTGAATTTGGCTAATTCAAGTGGTGTTCTAGGTTCTCTTCCTTTTCCAATTGGAGTGATTCCTTGGTTAAGACAAGAGAATTAGCCCAAGATCAAGTCATTGATTGGCTCCGTGAAGGATTATCTTAATTACAAGGTCTTGTTTATCCTTGTTCTTTTTGTTATTATTCTTCAAACCATCTCAAACTATCTTCCACCATATTCACTTTTCTTTGGTTGATTCTTGTTTAGTTTGAGTTTGAGTTGATTTGGTTCACTTGCCCCCCCACATATACATCAAAAGGCCTGTGGCTTTGCTTGGCGCTCGATTGTAGGCAAACTCGGCATGGCTAAGCAACTCGTCCCAACCCTTTGTGCTCTTCTTGGCTACGACCCTCAACAAAGTACCCAAGGTCCTATTGGTGACCTCGGTTTGGCCATCCGTTTGGGGGTGACATGATGTGCTAAATTTGAGATGAGTGCCCATCTTCTTCCATAAAGTGAGCCAAAAATGACTCATGAACTTGCTATCCCGGTCGGATACCATGCTCTTGTGAATGCCATGGAGCCTCACAATCTCCTTGAAGTAGAGACTAGCAATTTGAGTGGCATCATGAGTGGTATGGCATGAGACAAAGTGTGCCATCTTGGAGAACCGATCAACTACCACCATGATGGAGTCCTTGTTTCTTTGTGTCCTTGGAAGCCCGGTAATGAAGTCTAAACTCACATCCTCCCAAGGAGCTTGTGGGACCGGTAAGGGTGAGTAAAGACCTTGAGGCAAGACATGGCTTTTGGCAAGTTGACAAGTAGAACACCGTTTAACATAATGCTCAACATCCTTAGCCATCTTGGGCCAATAGTAGTGTTCTTTCAACATGAGTGTGGTCTTCTCAATGCCAAAGTGGCCGGCCAAAGCCCCTCCATGGACTTCTTTAATCAAAAGCTCCCTAATACCTCCTTTGGGAACACATAGCCGGTTCCCTTTGAATAAGAACCCCTCTTGAATGTGAAATGGGCCATGGGGGTGCCGTGAGGATACTTCAAAGGTCTCCTTGAAGTCTTCATCTTTGGGGTACAACTCTTTGATCAATTCAAACCCAAGGACTCTTGAATCAAGGGATGAGAGGAGGAGATATCTCCTAGACAAAGCATCCGCACCCTTGTTTAAGTGCCCCGACTTGTGGTGGATCACAAAGTGGAAAGCTTGAAGATATTCCACCCATTTAGCATGCCTTGGGTTGAGCTTATGTTGCCCTTGTATGAACTTGAGCGCCTCATGATCCGAATGGAGGATGAATTCTCCTCCCACCAAAAAGTGTCTCCAATGTTCCAAGGCCCTTACTATGGCGTAAAACTCCTTATCATATGTTGAATATTTTCGCTTAGCCTCATTGAGTTTCTCACTAAAGTAAGCTAAGGGCCGGCCTTCTTGTGATAGGACCGCCCCTATGCCCACTCCCGAAGCATCACACTCAACCTCAAATATCTTGGTGAAGCTTGGAAGAGCAAGTATGGGTGCACTAGTGAGCTTCTCCTTGACATCTTCAAAGGCGACTTGGGCCTTTTCATTCCACTCAAACTTCTTGGACTTGAGGATTTCGGTCAAAGGAGCCATGATTGTGCTAAAATTCTTGACAAACCTCCTATAGAAAGAGGCTGGGCCATGAAAACTTCTCACTTGGTGGATAGATGAAGGAACCGGCCATTCTCGGATGGATTGGACTTTGCTCTCATCAACTTGTATCCCGTGGGCCGAAACAACATACCCTAAGAAAACAACTTGGGGAGTGAAGAAGTGACACTTCTCCAAGTTGCCATACAACTTCTCTTGTGATGGAGGTCCATCCCCTAGCATGATCCATGGCCCACAAGGAAGCCCAAAGAGTCCAAGTTCCACGTCCAAAGTGCAAGAAATCAGCCTAGGAACACAAGAAAACTTTTTTGTCAAAACTGGAATTTCAGGTGTGCATAAACCCGGTTTTGTGCACCTAATTTCCTAACCTTCCCAAGGCTGAAATGGGGTTGCAGGGACGCGTAAGTTTAAGTTCAAGAAGTGCTCTTTCCATCAAGACCTCTTGCAAGTCATTTGGAGATCATTTGGTACCTCAAAACCTCAAGCCAAGTCAAACACTATATTCTGGCCAGAAACTGGACTGTCCGAATTTAAGGACTGTGTTGGTGGACTTTTTCTCCTCTATTTGGTTTGAAACTTTCATGGCTTGAAAGTACTTTAAAAATATTATCAAATGGCCATAAAAAAACTCAGCCAAATTACACACATATAGAGCTATTATCCACCAAAACATTGCACAAAACACCCCTTTACTCGGTACATGGCCAGCCGGTACAAGGAGAGATGATTGAGGTGATTTTTGCTCTAATCCATGCTTAGCCACTTGCAAGAGCTGTCATACGGAGACCAATCTGCTGAGCGAAGCTGCCAAATGTGGCCCCTAAGTCGACACCTAAGCCCAAGATCAGCAAAGGGGATGAGGTAGGGGGGCTTGGATTGAGTTTCCATGTGGTTGTGACATTATCGATGTCAGCCCGGGTCAATTTAACCGGTTTTGTGTTGTTTGGATTTTGTGATTTCTACCTAGTTTAGCTCCTAAACTAGCTTAGCATAAGGTGCATCAGCTGAATGGAGGCTTCCTTTTAGTCCCTAAAGTCGACACATCATCCTCAAGATGAGCATTGAAGAGTTGTCAAGTGGAGGATGCATCTACCCATTTATGCTTTGATTTGATCCTTGTAATTTTTGCCTAGTTTAGCTTGTAGTGCAACCTAAGGCCTATGCTTGTACTTGAAAAGCTTGTATTAATACCCCCCCCAAGGCTTGGCCGGCCACACTCAAGCTTGTTTATTGAATGAAAGTTGAGCTTTGCTCCTTTGAATCCTCAAACTCTCTTCTAGCTTATCTCATCTTTTGGCCAAGTTGAGTGGGGATCTAGTAAGAGTCTTAACTTCCTTCTTGGTGGTGTTTCTGTATCCAAGAGGTTGTTAAGGGCCCTAACATCAAACCTTGGTGGTGTTTCTGTATCCAAGGTAGGTGTTAGTTCCGGTTCTATCCTTCCCAGCTCAAGGTGAGTTTGTGAATTCAAAGTTGCCTTGTTGTTACCTCCCATTTGCTTTCACCCCACCCTTGTTCCTATCCTCTTGGGTTTTCCTTGAGGATACATCATATTTGGTATCAGAGCTAAGGCTTCCCTAGGCCTAAGCTTGCTGCCCAACACCCTTCCACACACCCCAAACACATTCCCCCTCAAAAACACCAAACCGTGCTCCACGGTTTTTCACCATCCAGAAAAACGGCACGGCCATCCCGTGCCAAAGAGCACGACCGTGCCACCCTCACATTCCAGCCACACTTCCCCTTTTCATCCACACCCAGTACTTCAGCACGGCCACCCCGTGCCATGTCGCACGACCGTGCCACCCCTTTTCCAGCAACATCTCACCTTCACTCCCGTCCAGAACCAGAGCACGGCCGCCCCGTGCCTCACAGCACGCCCGTGCCACATTCAGGCTGTGAAGTTCCTGCTTATTTCAACACAAGCACTACTAGCATGACCATAGAGGAAAAGTTTGAGGCTCTCATGAGGAATTATGAGGCCTTGAAGCTACAGAATGAAGAGATCAAAGGTCAGAACGAGTATCTGAGGCGACAACTTGGAGACTCCTTGAAGCAAAAACGAAAGGAGGTTAGGAGTTCCCAATCTTCTAACTCCTCCGACTCCGAACCGGAAGCAAGAGAAGCCCCACACTTGAGCTCGTCAAGTGAAGAAGAGGCTTATGGAAGATCAAGAAGAGGAAGGCGGACAACCTCTCACCAAGGAGACATTAGAGTGGAGATTCCAGAATTTGAAGGGAAGCTAGACCCCGATGAGTTCTTGGAATGGATGCAAACCATTGAGAGAATCTTTGACTACAAAGAGATTTCCGAGGGAAATAAGGTAAAACTTGTGGCCCTTAAACTTCGTAAATATTCTTCTCTTTGGTGGTCCAACCTTTGTGCTAAGAGAGTTAGGCAAGGGAAGGGAAAGATTCGAACATGGGAAAAGATGAAAACCAAACTCAAAGCCCGTTTCCTACCCCCATCTTACTTACAAGAAAATTATTCCCAACTTCACAATCTCACCCAGGGGAACTTGAGTGTTGAGGAGTACACTAGGGAATTTGAGAAGTTGTTAATCAAGTGTGACTTGAGAGAGCCTGAAGAGCAAACCATAGTGAGATATTTGGGTGGGTTAGATCCTAGGTATGCCCATGTGGTGGAATTGCAACAATACACCACTTTTGATGAGGTGTGTGTCCTAGCCCACAAAGTTGAGCAACAAAGGAAATCCAAGCTCTACAAAAGAGAACCTCCCAAACCCTTTCCCAAGAGCCAACCTTTCAACAAGGGGAGCTCTTATCCACTTCCCAAACCCACGGTTACTACACCCTCACCTCCACAAAAGAACCAAGCCCCACAAAAGACTCCACCTTCCCAAAACCGACCCACCCCCAAGCCAAATGACCAAAGGAGATGTTTCAAGTGTCAGGGTCTTGGGCACATTGCTTCGGAGTGTCCAAATAGGAGGGTTATCACCTTGGCCGGGTGGGATGAGAGAAGAGAAGAAGAGGGAGAAGAGGAGGAAGAAGGAGAAGGTGTATATTACATGGAGGAACAAGAAGAAGTGATTGAGGAAGCGGATGAAGGAGAGTTACTTGTATTGAGGAGAGCTTTGAGTACCAAAAGAGGAGAACATGAAGAACAAAGGGAGAACATCTTCCATACACGTTGCACCATTCAAAGCAAAGTGTGTTCCCTCATCATTGATGGTGGGAGTTGTGCAAATGTGGCTTCCGTGCCTATGGTGGAGAAGCTTGGCCTTCAAGCTTCGGCTCATCCTCACCCCTACAACATTCAATGGCTAAATCAAGGTAAGGGGTTGCAAGTTAATTCAAGAGGCTTGATTTCATTCTCAATTGGGAAGCACTATCATGATGAATTGTGGTGTGATATCATCCCCATGGATGCATGTCACCTTTTGTTGGGAAGACCTTGGTTGTTTGATCGGAAGGTCATGCATGATGGCTATCTAAACACCTACACCTTCCACAAGGATGGGAAAAAGATCACCCTTGCCCCATTAAGCCCTTCCCAACTCCACAAAAGTAAGTCCCAACCAAGCCATGACCATTCGGACATGCTTCTAGCCGTGAGTGAGCCTCTCCTTAAGGCTTCTCACCATGAATTCAAGGCCTTTAAGGAGTGGATCCTAGCCACCCTTGAGGAATCCGAAACCTCCACTCCATCACACCCTCTAGCCCTTTCCCTCCTTAACACTTTAGCCATGTCTTTCCCGAGGAAATACCTCCCGGCTTACCACCACAAAGAACCATCCAACACCACATAGACCTCATACCCGGTTCCATCCTCCCAAATAAACCGGCATATCGAGCCAACCCCAAGGAAACCATGGAAATCCAAAGGCAAGTTGATGAGCTTATGGATAAGGGGTTGATTAGAGAGAGCTTGAGCCCTTGTGCGGTTCCGGCCCTCCTTGTGCCAAAGAAAGATGGGAGCATGCGTATGTGCGTTGATAGTCGAGCAATCAACAAGATAACCATCAAGTATAGATATCAAATTCCCCGCCTTGAGGATATGCTTGATGAGTTATATGGTTCTAGTGTGTTCTCTAAGGTGGATTTGAGAAGTGGTTACTCCCAAATCCGCATTAGAGAGGGAGATGAATGGAAAATGATGGAGATGTGGGTGGTAAGTGAACCAAATCAACTCAAACTCAAACTAAACAAGAATCAACCAAAGAAAAGTGAATATGGTGGAAGATAGTTTGAGATGGTTTGAAGAATAATAACAAAAAGAACACGGATAAACAAGACCTTGTAATTAAGATAATCCTTCACGGAGCCACTCAATGACTTGATCTTGGGCTAATTCTCTTGTCTTAACCAAGGAATCACTCCAATTGGAAAAGATAGAGAACCTAGAAAACCACTTGAATTAGCCAAATTCAAGATATAGAACTAGGAATTTTTGAGACACAAATGAGAATCACTCTCAAAGGTGCTTGTATTACTTTGGAAATCTCTTACAATGCTGAATGATTAGGTTCACATGCCCCTCCCCTTTTATAGACTCAGCAAAAGACAATCAAAAGACTCAAATAACTCCTAACAATTAAAACTAGCTAATGAAAAGTTTAAGAAAAATGAAAAGACACATCATAAAAGGGGGTGGGGGAGGTTACAAGGAATATTCTAGGATTTGTGCAGCTGATTACATCAATCTAGAAGCATCTAAAACGTGCACAATATCAGCCACACAAATATATGTAACCTAAGACTCTTCATATTCCCAGCATTAATCCTTGCAACTACCTCAACGTCAACAGAGCATAACTTCCAGAATACTCGGCCAAATCACGCGTTCTTGGGCTTGTTAGAAAGCCCTGGAAGTCTATTTTCCAGAATGGGCTCATTTGCTAAATTTGGATAAGCGGTTTGAAAGTTATGGCCCAAACAATGCACCTATCTCAGACTGGACTGGATCAGCATAATGTATCTTTGAGTGATATTTTGCCCAATCAAATGATGTTCAAATTAAACAAACTTGGGCTTATTTGAAAGCTGAAATCTTAAACTTCAAAACCATGTGGAGCCTCAAGTTGTGGGTCCACTTGAGCTTGTCCAAAAGTGGTCACAAAAAATAGGGTTCCGCAGGGATGAATTCAGCGCCAAATTTCTAGCAAAGCTTAACCTCTTTTTGACCTCTTCATAGGGTCGTGAGTCTTTGAACTCACTTAATAAGACCAAATAAGCACACTTCCAAGCATGATCTTCTTTGACCCGTTTCTTCTTTGAAATTGGACTTGAATAAAAATGATGCATATGGAAATATGCATCATACTCCCCGGGTTGTTTTGGGTTTGTCCTCAAACTCAAAGGGTTGGCAAGCTTCTCATGAAGGGAGGCATGCTTATGAAATGGGAGCTCTTGTAGGAAGTGGTCAAAGGGCATCACCTCTAGAGAGATATAGAAGAGGGTGGGGGGAGGATGATAAAACGGGTCATATCTGGTGAGGAGAAGAGGCGGAAGTGGGAAATCTTCTTTGGGGGCAAGGGCTTGGGAAGAATGAATGAGGGGTAAGACTTGTCGGTCCTTTTGTGGTTTGAGGGGTTGGGAAGGTTGAATGGGGGTTAAGGTGAATTCTTCTTGGGTCAAGAGTTGCTCAACTTCTTCAATAACCCCACATGCCTCCAACTCGGGTGCTTGGAGTTGGGTAGGGCGTACTTCTTAAATCAAGAGTTGTTCAAACTCTTCAGCAACCCTACATGGCTTCATCACGTCAAGGTCTTTAACTACATGTTCTTCAATTCTTGGGGTTATGCTCAAATTCACCTCATTATCTTCTTGGCACCCTTCTTCGGTGAAGGATTGCTCAATTTCTTGCACAATCTCTTCTTGCTTCAATTGGGCCTCAAGTTCAAAGGTCTCTTCATCACCACAGTCATCAAAAACAAGAGGTAGGTCAACTAGGCTTGAAGCTTCCTCTCCTTGGATCTTTTCATCTTTGTTTGGCTTTTGAGAAAACTTCTCTAAGTGAAGTATTTCTTCTTTTTCAACCTTGAGTTCAATTTCTTCTTCAAGGCTTTCCTCCTGATTGTTCTCTTCTTTCACGGCTTTCCTTTCTTCCAAGGTAATGACCTCGTTATTTGGGCAATCCGTGGATAAGTGTCCAAGCCATTGGCACTTGAGACACCTCCTAGGTTGTGGGGGAAAGATCATTTGTGGGGTTGGTTCTTTTTGTGGGGTGGAAGGGAATGAACCAGTGAGCTTAACGGAGATACTTTCTTTCATGGGCATGTAAGTGGATGGGTAAAAGGAACCCTTCAACTTACTACTCAATTTCTTCCAAGTTCTCACTTTTTCTTTTCCTTTCTTTTTTCGCTCAAACTTATATTTATTCCACCACTGAAGTGCACATCCTCTCAATCTTGAAATAACCACTTCGAACTTCTGTTGGCCATTAAGGATACAACAAGCAAAAACTCGTTCCACCTTAGATAACCAACCTGCGAACTCTTCCTTTTCGCTATGAAATTTTGGAATTGCAAAGCAAGCATATCCAATATCAATAAGAGCTAGTTCTTTCTCCAAGTTCTTTGAAGAAGGCATGAAGGATGAGGTCTAGGGTTCTTCGTGGATTGATTTGAAACGTAAGTTGGCTGTGGCAAAGGTGGCACGGTCGTGCAAGGGGGCACGGTCAGGACGTGCTACGCTTCGGCTGAAGAAAATGCAGAAAAGTAGAGTGGCACGGTCGTGCTTGGCGGCACGGGGGCACCGTGCTCCTTCTCGACTTGAAGATTCCTGGAAAAAGAATATGGCACGGTCGTGTGTTGTGGCACGGGGGCACCGTGCTGCTTCTCTGGTCTTCAAGACTTCGGATTGCCGGTTTGTGCCTCTTTTTTTTTGTATTTTGGCTTTTTGGGATGTGTTTGGGTATGATGTGGGTCACTTAAAAGCCTTGGCTCTGATACCAATTGATGTAGATGTGGGCGGTAAGTGAACCAAATCAACTCAAACTCAAACTAAACAAGAATCAACCAAAGAAAAGTGAATATGGGGGAAGATAGTTTGGGATGGTTTGAAGAATAATAACAAAAAGAACAAGGATAAACAAGAACTTGTAATTGAGATAATCCTTCACGGAGCCACTCAATGACTTGATCTTGGGCTAATTCTCTTGTCTTAACCAAGGAATCACTCCAATTGGAAAAGGAAGAGAAACCTAGAACACCACTTGAATGAGCCAAATTCAAGATATAGAACTAGGAATTTTGAGACACAAATGAGAATCACTCTCACAGGTGCTTGTATTACTTTGGAAATCTCTTACAATGCTGAATGATTAGCTTCACATGCCCCTCCCCTTTTATAGACTCAGCAAAAAGACAATCAAAAGACTCAAATAACTCCTAACAATTAAAACTAGCTAATCAAAAGTCTAAGAAAAATGAAAAGACACATCATAAAAGGGGGTGGGGGAGGTTACAAGGAATATTCTAGGATTTTGCAGCTGATTACATCAATCTAGAAGCATCTAAAACGTGCACAATATCAGCCACACAAGTATATGTAACCGAAGACTCTTCATATTCCCAGCATTAATCCTTGCAACTGCCTCAACTTCAACAGAGCATAACTTTCAGAATACTCGGCCAAATCACGCGTTCTTGGGCTTGTTAGAAAGCCCTGGAAGTCTCTTTTCCAGAATGGGCTCATTTGCTCAATTTGGATAAGCGGTTTGAAAGTTATGGCCCAAACAATGCACCTATCTCAGACTGGACTGGATCAGCACAACGTATCGTTGAGTGATATTTTGCCCAATCAAATGATGTCCAAATTAAATAAAATTGGGCTTATTTTAAAGCTGACATCTTAAGCTTCAAAAGCACATGGGCCCTCAAGTTGGGGGTCCACTTGAGCTTGTCCAAAAATGGTCACAAAAATCGGGTTCCGCAGGGATGAATTCGGCACCAAAGTTCTAGCAAAGTTTAACCTCTTTTTGACCTCTCCATAGTGTCGCGAGTCTTTGAACTCACTTAAGAAGACCAAATAGGCACATTTCCATGCATGATCTTCTTTGAACCTTTTCTTCTTTGAAATTGGAGTTGAATAAAAATGATGCATATGGAAATATGCATCAGTAAAACAGCCTTCAAAAACCAAAGGAGGGCTTGTATGAGTCGGCTAGTATGCCTTCGGATTGGTTCAAAGCTCCAAGTACCTTCATGCGGCTCATGAACCAAGTGTTCCGGCCCTTCATTGGCAAATTCGTTGTGGTGTATTTTGATGACATCCTCATCTATAGCAAGAATGACGAAGAGCACCTTCAACATCTCACACAAGTCATGAAGGTTCTAGAGAAGGAGAAGCTCTATGGTAACCTCAAGAAGTGTGCATTTTTCACTCATGAGGTAACCTTCCTCGGTTACATTGTCACAAGTGAAGGCATCAAAGTTGATGGGAGTAAAGTGGAAGCAATTCGGTCTTGGCCAACCCCCAAGAGTATTCATGATGTGCGAAGTTTCCATGGGCTTGCCTCATTCTATAGGCGGTTCATTAGAAACTTTAGTACCATTATGGCCCCTATGACCGGGGTTATCAAAGGCACATCATTCAAGTGGACTCCCAAGGCTCAAGAAGTCTTTGAAACCATCAAGTCCAAACTCACCCAAGCACCGGTTCTTGCCTTGCCATGCTTTGACAAAGTGTTTGAGGTAGAGTGTGATGCGTCGGGAGTTGGCATTGGAGGAGGCCTCACTCAAGAAGGGCGGCCCTTAGCCTTCTTTAGTGAGAAGCTTTGTGACTCAAGGAGGAAGTACTCCACTTATTATAAGGAGTTCTATGCAATAGTGAGGTGCCTTGAGCATTGGAATCATTACTTGGTGGCTAGTGAGTTCATCTTGCACTCCGATCATGAAGCCTTGAAGTACATTCAAGGGCAACATAAACTTAATTCACGGCATGCCAAGTGGGTAGAGTTCCTCCAATCTTTCAACTTCACCATCAAGCATAAGTCCGGAAAGCTCAACCAAGGAGCCGATGCCTTGTCAAGGAGGCACTTATTGCTATTCCAACTGGATGCTTGCATTCTTGGGTTTGAGCATTTGAAGTCTCTCTATGAGAATGATGAAGATTTGGGAGACCTCTACAAGGAGTGCCTTCGGCATCCCAAAGGTGACTTCCTTGTCCAAGATGGATTTTTGTTCAAGGGATCGAGATTGTGTGTGCCTAAGTGTGGCACAAGAGAGTTGCTCATACGTCCATGGAGGATCTCTTGCCGGTCACTTTGGAGAGAACAAGACCCTTATGATGTTAAGGGAACATTATTATTGGCCAAGTATGAGCAAAGATGTCCAAGATGTGTTAAAGAGATGTGCCACTTACCAAGTTGCCAAAAGCCACCTCCTACCCCACGGCTTATACACTCCCTTACCTACTCCCAATCATCCTTGGGAGGATGTAAGCATGGATTTTGTTCTTGGCCTTCCAAGAACACAAAGGGGTAAGGACTCCATTTTCGTGGTTGTTGATCGTTTTTCGAAGATGGCCCATTTCATACCTTGTGCCAAGACCAACGATGCCACCCACATTGCCGATCTATACTGCAAGGAAGTAATGAGGTTGCATGGCATCCCTAGATCCATTGTTTCGGATAGGGATACCAAGTTCCTTAGCCATTTTTGGGTGACACTTTGGAAGAAGATGGGAACCAAGCTCAAGTATAGCACTTCATGCCACCCTCAACCGGATGGGCAAACCGAAGTCACCAACCGGACTTTGGGAACCCTCTTAAGAGTGCTAGTGAAATCCAATATCAAAGCTTGGGACTTAGCCTTGCCACAAGCCGAATTTGCTTTCAACAAATCACCTAGCAAGGCCACGGGCTTATCTCCATTCAAGGTAGTCTATGGGATGGATCCCTTGAGTCCCCTTGATCTTGCTCCAAGAGAAATGAATGCGAAGCCTCACATGGAGGCTAGCAAGCGAGTCGAAGAGATCCAAAAGCTCCATGAAACCGTGAAGGCCAAAATTGAGAAGGCCAATGCCTTATACAAAGACCATGCCAACAAGCATAGAAAGAAGATGGTGCTTCACCCTGGTGATTTGGTATGGCTTTAGTTAAGGAAGGAACGGTTTCCTTCTAAGAGGAAGAGCAAATTGATGCCAAGGGCCGATGGTCCTTTTGAAGTATTGGAACGCATCAATGATAATGCACACAAGATCAATTTTCCCGGTGAGTATGGAGTTTCGGCTACTTTCAACGTAGCCGACCTTAGCCCTTATGAGGAGGATGATAATCTTATCAATTTGAGGGCAAATTCTCTTCAACAAGGGGAGGATGACGGAGGTCCATCCCCTAACATGATCCATGGCCATCAAGGGAGCCCAAAAGGTCCAAACCTCGTGTCCAAGATGCAAGAAATCAACCTAAGGGAACAAGGAAATTATTTCCTCAAAACTGGAATTTCAGGCGTGCACAAACCCGGTTTTGTCCACGTTATTTCCTAAACTTCCCGAGGCTAAAATGAGGTTGCAGGGAGCCTAAGTTTAAGTTCAAGATGTGCTCTTTCCATCAAGACCTCTTGCAAGTCATTTGGAATTCATTTGATACCTCAAAACCTCAGGCAAAGTCAATCACTACATCTTGGCGCTGAACTGGGCAGGGCTGAAACAAGAGGTTGTTTGGTGGCCCATTTCTCCTCTATTTGGGTTGAAACTTTTATGGTTTGAAAGTACTTTAGAAATATTATCAAGTGACCATAAAAAACCTCAGCCAAATTACACTCATGAGGAGCTATTAACCACCAAAACAAGGGAAGAAACACCCTTTTAACCGGGTAATGGGGCAGCCGGGGACAAGAGAGAAGAGTGAGGTGTTTTATTGCTCTAACCCATGCTTAGCCACTTGCAAGAGTCATCATGAAGGGTACTTAGCTGTCAAGAAGCTTCCATTCACCCCTAGGCCGACACATCATCCTCAAGATTAGCATAGAAGAGGTGTCAAGTGGAGGATGCATCTACCCTTTTTTGTTTTGATATGATATATGTATTTTTGCCTAGTTTAGCTTATAG
>JAKOGI010004700.1:0-21911 GCA_029747015.1 Carnegiea gigantea | reverse complement strand
TTAGCATGAGCATTAAAAGGCGTTCTAAGTGTCAAGGCTTTGGTCATGCACTCTCGGACTGCCCCAACAAGGAATTCATCACCTTGACCGAATGGGAAGAAGCCATAAAGGAAGAAAAAGGAGCTAGCTATCCATTTGTCTTAAATGGAGAAGGTCATTATCAAGAAAATAGTGACGTTAATATTGATCTACCTCCCATCTTTGACGCCTATAATGAAGTAGATAATGAGGTAAATTGGAGCCTACCTCCAAGATTTGATGAGCATGAACCTAGCCCCATTCAACCTTCCCAAACCCCCAAATCACAAAAAGTCTTACAAAGGAACCTCTTACTCACCTCTCTTCTTCCAACCGAGTCTAACCCTAGTTTCTACCCTCCCCTTACCCTCTTTTATCAACCCCATGATCATACTGCTCTTCAAGAGATGCCCTATAATTTTTGTCCACAAAGAACCCCATTCCATAAATATGCCCTCTTGTATGAGAAGAAAAAAGAACTCCCGAGTTTGAGGACAAACTCAAAACCACCCGAGGAGTATGATGCATATTCCCATATGCATCATTTTTATTTAAGGTCAACTTCCAAGAAGAAAAGTGTCAAACAAGAGCGTGCATGGGAACTCTCATATTTCCTCTTATTATGTGAGTTCAAGGACTTTAGACACCATGAAGAAGTCAAGCAAGTGGCGAAAATCTGGATAAACCTCATATTCCTTCCGGAAGAATTGGTGCCCGATTCATCCCTGCGGAAGGGAATTTTTTTTGTGCTCATTTTTTGGACTAGCTCAAGTGGACCCACAACTTGAGGGGCCACATGGTTTTGAAGCTTAAGATGTCAGCTTTAAAATAAGCCCCATTTTATTTAATTTGGACGTCATTTGATTGGGCAAAGTAGCACTCAAAGGGAAGTTGTCCTGCTCCAGTCTAGTTCTGATATAGGTGTAATGTTCGGACCATAACTTTTGATCTACTTATCCAAATTAAGAAAATGAGCCCATTCTGGAACATAGATTTCCAGGGCTTTCCAACAAGCCCAGAATCACCGGATTTTGACGTGTGTGCCGATAGTTATGCTCAGTTGAAGTGGAGGCTGCTGCAAGGATTAAATCCTGGGCAAATGAAGAGACTTTGGTTACATGACATCATGTGGATGACTTCATGCACGACTTGGAGTGTTCTAGATGGATGTCTTCAGCTGATTGGAAGCCTAGAATATTCTTTGTAACCTCCCCCACCCCTTTATGTTGAGTCTTTTCCATTTTCCAAGCCTTTTCAATTTTCTAGTTTTAATTGTTAGGAGTTTTTCAGTCTTTTGGTTATCTTTGTTTACCTATAAATAGGTGGGTTATGTAGTTGCATTTGAATTCAGAGTTGTAAGCTTTTCCAAGAGTAGTACAAACACCTTGAGAGTGATTCTCATTTGTGTCCCAAAAAAATCCCTAGTTCTATATCTTGAATTTTGGCAAGTTCAAGTAGTGTTCTAGGTTCTTTTTTCTTTTCCAATTGGAGTGATTCCTTGGTGAAGACGAGAGGATTTGCCCAAGATCAAGTCCTTGAGTGGCTCCACGAAGGATTATCTCAAGTGTAAGGTCTTGTTTATCCTTTGTTCTTTTTTTGTTATTATTTTCATTCCATCTTCATCAACCTTCCATTTTCTCTTTACTTTGGTTCAATTCTTATTTGGGTTTATTTGAGTTTGATTTGGTTCACTTACCACCCACATATACATCAAGTATGATGGAAATCCCTCCATCCCTTTTGTTTTAAAAAGAATCAAATGAATTAGGTAAGCTCAATATGCTGGTTTAAGGATGAATAAATCATCCAAGTTTTGTTTAAACATTGAAACTATAAGGCAAGGGTTAATTCCAGCAGCTAACCTGTTTTTGTGTGCTTAATTACTCAAACATACTAAGGGCTTAAGTCTAATGTTCATTGACGGATTTGAAGTTCAAGATGTTAGCTTTCCAACAAATCAAGTTTCATCCAATTTGGACTTCATTTGGTCGTTCAAATCAGCAATTAAACCCAAGGTGTCAAAACTGCCCAGCAGGACCAGAATAAGCACGGTTTTGATTAATCCATAACTTAAGCTATATGATGGGTCAAGTCTTGAAATTATACATTTTTGGAATCCCCAAGATGTCTACTTTCAAGTCCAATTAGAATCATCCGATTTGGAATTCAATTGGTTGGTTAAATCAGCTCATTTTCAGTCCTATGCTGTTTTGGGCTAGATTCTGCACGGTTTGAATATTCAGCCTCTTTCAAGGGGCAAATAACGTCCAAATGCTTTGATTCAAAAATTATGGTAAACTAGACATCTTAAGGTTTCCTTCCATGCAAAGAAAGCTCAAATTACTCAGCATTTGGGGTGTCAACCATGAAGCACAAGACAAGGCAGAAACCGGCACCTAGACACCCGGTTACTTAGCTAGGTGGTTTTCCCTCCTAGATGGGTTTGCTAGAGGTGTGTGCTTGCCTACTTGGTCACCTTGAGTTGCTTGGTAAGCTGCTACTCAGCCACATAGGAGTGAGACACGTGGAAGCAAGAATAAGGTGACACTTGGCAAGCTATGAACCGGCCACACTCACTCTACATGGCAGCCATGCATTCATGAGGTATCTCAAAGGGGAACAACCAAAGCAAACCAAATCAGAATGTAAGGAGAACAAACGGATTCAAGCTTCCTTTGTAAACGCAAGCTCAAACTAGGATAGTTTTGTGAGTGGAACCAAATCTAGCACCTCACTTGGATACAGAAACACCACCAAGTTTAGTACTAGGGCCGTTAACAACTCCTTGGATACAGAAACACCACCAAGGAGAGGTTAAGACTCTTGCTAGATCACCACCCTATCCGGCCAAAGATAGAGATAAGCTAGAAGAGAGTTTTGAGAGTTCAAAGGAGCTAAGGCTCAACTTCATTCAAATGCATCAACTTCTGAATATACAAGGCAGCAAGGGAGGTCTTATAAGCCTGCTAAACACAAGCATTCAGCTTACAAAGTCAAATTAGAAGCTAAACTAGGCTAAAACCCAAAAATCAAAACAACACCAAAAACGGTTAGATTAAACCGTAGCTTGACAACACTTAATTGTTGATCTTGAGGCTGAGTTGTCGGCTTGGGAGGCTTGGGAGGACATAATCAGCTTCAAGGCATTTAATCATGACCTTTGCAAGTGGATTAAACCTTGATAAGAGCAAAAACACCTCAAAAAAGAACAAAATGCAGCTGGCTGTCTTTTACCCGGGTAAAAGGGAGTTTCTTCCCTTAATTTGCTGGTTAATAGCTCCTTAGGTGTGTAATTTGGCTGAGGTTTTTTTATGGCCACTTGATAATATTTTTAATGCACTTTCAAGCCATAAAAGTTTCAGCCCAAATGGAGGAGCTTTGGTCGTCCAAACAGACCCATTTCCAGAACTAGGCAGAACTGAAACAGTTTTGAGCACTTGACTTCAACAGCTGATTTGAGGTAGCAAATGACCTCCAAATGACTTGCAATTGGTCTTATTGGAAAGAACACATCTTAAACTTAAAGTTAGGCCTCCTGCATCCCAATCATAGTGATGGAGTCCTACCTAGCCAAGACCTTGATCAAGATGTGACAAGTCCAAATCGTCCAAGAACAAGGTCCCAAACCAAGAAGATGGCTCACCTTTGGCAAGAAGTTGAAACTAGCACAAACGGGATAATCGGCCAGCAAAAGCCCGGTTTTGTGCATCTGATTTCTTAAACTACATTGTGGCTTAAGGCCAATATTTTTGCATTTTGGAATCCTCAGGATGTTAGCTTTCAAGTCCAAGCATTGATTTCACATCAGGCCACAAGGGGATGGAGGATCAAAGGCATTTCTCCAACCGGCCAGATTTGGTCCAATTCTGCACGGTTGAAAGTTTAGGTGTGATTACCCTACTTAAACCTTGTTTAACCTTAATTTCTTGATTGGGGGGGTTTTTACACACCTTGAACTTCCCCCCACAGTTAAAATCCAGATCATACCCACTTTTGCTTTGGTTAAACTTGGTCTGAAAACCGGGTACAAAACTGCCCTTGAACCCGGTTTGGTGTCACGGTTGTATTTTACCTCCACCGGTGGGTTTCCTCCTCTTCAACTAAGTTGGCACGTCTTTCAAGGCTGGGCACACACCCCAAGACAACAATCATCAGCTGAAACCTTGAAAAGAATGGCCCATGAGAAAGGAGAGACAAGAGAAGATGTTCCTTGCTTGCTACTGGCTAGCCGTAAAGGGGAAACCACTTTTCGGCTGTGCACATGTCTTTTGCTGAGTTTCCAAGTTGTTTAGGCCTAAGCACAAGATAATTAAGTTGTAATACTCGTTTGTCTTGCTTTCCTAGTTAGTTTTGATGCACTTTGTTTAGCATTAAGTGTGGTTAACAACCGGTTAGTCTTAACCGGGTGTGATTAGGCCTTAATACCTTTCCTACCTAGGAAGGAAAGGTAGAGGTGCTTGTTTGAGAGTTTGCTAGCTTGGTTGTTTTGCTGCATATGTAAAACTCACACGGCCACAAGCAAACACAGTTCAGTTTTTCATGAATGAAAGTTTAGTAGAGAGCTTTGAAAGCTTCCTCTCAAATTCTTGCTTGCTTATCTTAGTTTAGGCCAAACTAAGTGGTGTCCAAGTGAGTCTTAACCTTGATTAAGTGGTGATTCTATATCTTAATCAAGCTTAAGGGCCCTAAACTCAAAGATTAGTGGTGTTTCTGTATCTAATCCTAGAGTTTAGCTTTATCTAAACCCATTTGATTAGCTTGAATCATCAAGTTAATCTCTTACATCCATTGTGTTCTTCATTTCCAATCCCTAATACTTGAGTGTTCTTCGTTCTCTTCCATTAATCTACTCTTTCTACCATCATTCCCAACCTTTCTCATGAGTTCAAGCCCACCGAAAGACTAAAAACACAATCCAAGCTCAAAAGCACCTAAACCGGCTAAGACTAGGCTCTCCCAGTTTCCGTGGGCAGAACCTTGGCACGGTGTGACCGTGCCCATCAGCACGGCCGTGCCACTTCAGCTCATTTTCTTCCTTCAAATTTCAGCCCCCTTGGTGTGAAGTTGCCTTAGGTCCTCGTTTCCCTTGCACCTTTACATCATATTTGGTATCAGAGCCGTGTTTCATCTTGGCCTGGTATTGAATCCATGCATCCAAACTTCCTTCTTCTCCATCTTTCCTTTGAACAAACACAAACATGAGTACTAGTATGAGCATAGAAGAGAAGCTTGATGCCATTTTGAAGAATAACCATGAGGTTACTTCTTCTAATCAAGAACTCAAGGCACAGAACGAGTACCTACGCAAGCAATTGGGTATTTTCCTCAAACAAAAGCAAAAGCTCAATGAGGAACCATCCCATTCTGCTTCACAAGGCCGAGAGCAAGTGTTCAGTCACAACCTTGAATCCTCAAGTGATGAAGAGCCATTCAGGCGACCACGGCAAGAGCAAAGAGGACAAGGTAACTCTAGTGATTTTAGAGTTGAGATTCCAAAGTATGAAGGCAAGCTTGATCCAGAAGATTTCTTGGACTGGCTGCACACAGTGGAGAGGGTATTCAAATATAAGGACGTTCCAGAAGAAAAGAAAGTCAAGTTGGTGGCATTGAGACTACGTAAGTATGCTTCTTTATGGTGGACCAACTTGTGTGCTAAGAGGGTTAGGGAGCGTAAGACTAAAATCAGAACTTGGGAAAAGATGAAAACCAAGTTGAAGGCTAGATTTTTACCCCCCACGTATGTTCAAGATTGTTATTCACAACTTCATAATCTGAACCAAGGTAATCTTAGTGTTGAAGAGTACACTAGAGAGTTTGAAAAGCTTGTGATTAAATGTGATTTGCAAGAACCGGAAGAGCAAACGATTGTAAGGTACTTGGGAGGACTTGATCCTAGGTACTCTAATGTTGTTGAATTGCAAGCTTATACTACATTTGATGAGGTTTGCGTGCTAGCTCACAAGATTGAGCAACAAAAGAAAACTAAGCAAACTTTTAAGCTTCCACATCAAAAGCCTCCAATTCGGAACCAACCATTTAACAAGAGGAGTTCCCAACCAGTTTCTAAGCCACAAAATTCCTTTCCTTTCAATCCACAAAGAACCCAAGCGCCACAAAAGGCCCCAGCAACCCCAATTCGACCAAACTCCAATCCTATGAGCACTAGAAGATGTTTTAAGTGCCAAGGACTAGGCCACATTGCTTCAGAGTGCCCAAACCGCAAGGTCATCACTTTGGCCGAATGGAGATCCGTGGATGAGCAAGAAAAGGAAGGTGAAATTGAAGGTGAAACTGAAGACGAACATGAGGAAAGTCAGGAAGAGGTTGAGGAGGAAGCTGATGAAGGAGAGATGTTAGTTTTGAGGAGGGTCTTGAACGGCCAAAAGAGCACCAAGGATGAGTAAAGAGAAAACATTTTTCATACTAGGTGCACGGTTCAAGGCAAGGTATGTTCATTGATTATTGATGGTGGGAGCTGTGCAAACGTGGTATCCCTTACCATGATTGAGAAGCTAGGCTTGCAAGCTACGGCCCATCCTCACCCTTACAACATACAATGCCTGAATCAAAGCAAAGGGGTTCAAGTCAATTCACGGTGCCTCATTTCATTATCCATTGGTAAGAACTATCAAGACCAACTTTGGTGTGATGTTATACCTATGGATGCATGCCATGTATTGTTGGGAAGGCCTTGGATGTATGACCGAAGGGTAACCCATGATGGTTTCATGAATACATACTCCTTGTCTAAGGGAGGAAAGAAGATTACCCTAAAGCCATTATCACCATCCGAACTCCTCAAAAACAAACCCACAAAAGGCCATGAACATTCTGGTTGTTTACTCACTTTTAGTGAAACTCTTTTGAAGGCTTCGAATCATGAATTCAAGGCTTTTAAGGAGTGGATCCTAATCATACAAGATGAACCAGAATCCCCATTACCAACCCACCCATTTGCCAAATCACTCATCCAAACTTTCTGTCATTTGTTTCCAGAAGAGATACCCTCGGGTTTACCCCCTAAACGGGACATTCAACATCACATAGATCTCATTCTAGGTTCAGTTCTTCCAAACAAGCCGGCTTACAGAATGAACCCAAAGGAAACCATGGAAATTCAGCGGCAAGTAGAGGAGTTGATTTCAAAGGGACTTATACGTGAGTCCTTAAGCCCCTGTGTCGTACCTGCTTTGTTGGTTCCCAAAAAGGATGGCAGCCAACGAATGTGTGTGGACAGTAGAGCCATAAACAAGATCACCACCAAGTATAGGTATCTTATACCTAGGCTTGAAGACATGCTGGACGAATTACATGGCTCTAAAGTCTTCTCTAAAATTGATCTTCGAAGTGGTTACTACCAGATCAGAATAAGGGAGGGAGATGAATGGAAGACTGCATTCAAGACTAAAGGAGGTTTATATGAGTGGCTAGTTATGCCATTCGGTCTTTCCAACGCTCCTAGTACATTCATGAGGTTGATGAATCAAGTATTCAGACCCTATATTGGCAAGTTCATGGTGGTTTACTTCGATGACATTCTTATCTATTCCAAGGACGAGCAAGCACATCAAAATCACCTCAATCAGATCATGCATATCCTTGAGCGTGAGCAATTATATGGTAATCTTAAGAAGTGTACCTTCTTTACTCATGAGGTTACATTCTTAGGTTACATTGTTTCTAGTGAGGGCATTAAGGTTGATGAAGGGAAGATAGAGGCTATTCGCACTTGGCCTTAACCACAAAGTATACATGATGTCAGAAGTTTTCATGGCTTGGCTTCGTTTTACAGAAGATTTATTCGAAACTTCAGCACCATCATGTCCCCTATGACCGAAGTGCTAAAGGGTTCATTATTCCAATGGAATCCTAAGGCACAAACTGCCTTCGAAGAAGTAAAGAAGAGACTTACTCAAGCACCGGTCCTTTCATTGTCGTGCTTTGAGAAGGTTTTTGAGGTTGAATGTGATGCATCAGGAGTAGGAATTGGTGGAGTTTTAACTCAAGAAGGCAAGCCATTGGCCTTCTTCAATGAAAAACTATGCGACTCAAGAAGAAAATACTCCACATATGACAAAGAATTCTATGCTATCATTCAGTGCCTAGAGCATTGGAGTCATTACTTAGTGGCTAGTGAGTTTATACTTCATTCAGATCACGAGGCTTTGAAGTACATTCAAGGCCAGCATAAACTTAACTCACGCCATGCTAAGTGGGTTGAATTCCTACAGTCATTCCACTTCACTATTAAGCACAAGTCGGGAAAGTTGAATCAAGGCGCGGATGCATTATCAAGGAGACATCTCCTTATGTTCCAGTTGGATGCTCTTATTCTTGGCTTTGAGCATCTCAAGAGTTTATATGCTGAAGATGAAGACCTTGGGAATCTCTATGCTGCATGTTTGACGCATCCCAAGGGAGATTTCCTAATCCAAGAAGGCTACCTATTCAAGGGAGTGCGATTGTGCATTCCAAAGTGTAGCACTCGTGAGCTTCTAATCAGGGAAATTCATGGGGGTTCCTTGGCGGGTCATTTTGGAGAGTCAAAGACCTTAACCATGTTAAGGGAGCATTACTACTGGCCAGGGATGGAGAAGGATGTTCAAGACATCCTTAGGAGGTGTGGAACGTGCCAAGCAGCCAAGAGCCATACCCTACCTCACGGCTTATACACCCCATTGCCCGTACCAACTCTACCTTGGGTAGACGTGAGTATGGACTTCATTTTGGGTCTACCTATGACTCAAAGGGGAAAGGATTCAATCTTCGTGGTGGTAGATAGATTTTCGAAGATGGCACATTTCATTCCCTGCTGCAAAACCAATGATGCTACACTCATAGCCGAGCTCTATTTTAAAGAGGTAACAAGGTTACATGGTATTCCTAAGTCCATTGTTTCGGATAGGGATACAAAATTCCTAAGTCATTTTTGGATTACCCTCTAGAAGAAGCTTGGTACTAAGTTGCTGTTTAGTACTACCTGTCATCCCCAGACTGATGGCCAAACAGAAGTAACTAATCGAACCCTCGGAACTCTCCTAAGGGCTTTGATTAAACCAAATGCTAAGGCCTGGGATTTACTCTTACCACATGCTGAGTTTGCATGCAACAAGGCACCTAGTAAGGCTACTGGTCTTTCACCATTCAAGGTGGTGTATGGGATTGATCCTTTGAGTCCAAATGATCTCACCCCACGGCCCCAAGACCAAAAGCCCCATGTTGATGCAACACAAAGAGTAAAAGAGATTCAAAAGCTCCATGAGTTGGTGAAGGCACGAATTGAGAAGACTAATGCAGCCTATGAAGCACACGCCAACAAGCATAGGAGAAAGATTGTCTTTCGACCAGGAGACTTGGTATGGATCCATTTGAGAAAGGAACGTTTTCCTTCTAAGAGGAAAAACAAACTCATGCCACGAGCTGAGGGTCCATTTGAAGTCTTGGAGAGAGTCAACGACAATGCTTATAAGATTGACCTCCCTGGTGATTTTGAGGTTTCAGCTACCTTTAACGTAGCTGATTTGAGCCCCCTCTATCCGGACACTTCCCCATCAGATTTGAAGATCAAATCTTTTCAACAAGGGGAGGATGATGGAGTCCTACCTAGCCAAGACCTTGATCAAGATGTGACAAGTCCAAATCGTCCAAGAACAAGGTCCCAAACCAAGAAGATGGCTCACCTTTGGCAAGAAGTTGAAAACAGCACAAACTGGTTAATCGGCCAGCATAAACCTGGTTTTGTGCATCTGATTTCCTAAGCCATATGATGGCTTAAGGCCATTATTTTTGCATTTTTGGAATCGTCAGGATGTTAGCTTTCAGGTTCAAGCATTGATTTCAAATCATGCACACAAGAGGATGGAGGATCAAAGGCATTTTCCTAACCGGTCAGATTTGGTCCGATTTTGCACGGTTGAAAGTTTAGGTGTGATTACCCTACTCAAACCTTGTTTAAACTTAATTTCTTAAATGGGGGGGTTTTTACACACCTTGAACTTTCCCCCCCACAGCTAAAACCCAGATCATACCCATTTTTGCTTTGGTTAAACTTGGTCTGAAAACCGGGTACAAAGCTGCCCTTGAACCCGGTTTAGTGTCACGGCTGCACTTTACCTCCACCGGTGGGTTTCCTTCTCTTCAGCTGAATAAGCACCCCTTTCAATGTTGGCACACGTCCAAGACAGCCTAGGGAAGAAAACAACCAATGAGGGAAGGGCTGCAAGTAGGCTTGTTTCTTGAATCTCATTGGTGGACAAGGAAGGTGCTAGCTTGCTTCTCATTGGACAGCCGCAAAGGGAGGTTCACTTTTCGGCTGTGCACATGGCTTTTGCTGAGTTTCCAAGTTGTTTAGGCCTAAGTACAAGATAATCAAGTTGTATTAATCATTTGTCTTGCTTTCCTAGTTAGCTTAATGCACTTTGTTTAGTCTTAAGGGAGATGATCAAAACCGGTTAGCTTAACCGGGTGTAATTAAGCCTAATACCTTTCCTACCTAGGAAGGAAAGCTAGAAGTGCTTGTGTGAGAGCTTGCTTAGCTTGGTTATTTTGCTGCCTATGTAAGACACACACGGCCACAAAAAGGAAACACTTCAGATTTCGGTTGAATGAAAATCATAGAGAGCATTTGAGGCTTTCACTCCAAACTCTTGCTTGCTTATCTTAGTTTAGGCCAAACTAAGTGGTGTCCAAGTGAGTCTTAACCTTGATTAAGTGGTGACTCTGTATCTTAATCAAGCTTAAGGGCCCTAAACTCAAAGATTAGTGGTGTTTCTGTATCTAATCCTAGAGTTTAGCTTTATCTGAACCCATTTGATTAGCTTGAATCATCAAGTTAATCTCTTTCATCCATTGTGTTCTTCATTTCCAATCCCTAATACTTGAGTGTTCTTCGTTCTCTTCCATTAATCTACTCTTTCTACCATCATTCCCAACCTTTCTCATGAGTTCAACCCACCGAAAGACTAGAAACACAATCCAAGCTCAAAAGCACCTAAACCGGCTAAGACTAGGCTCTCCTAGTTTCCGTGGGCAGAACCTTGGCACGGTGTGACCGTGCCCATCAGCCCTGCCGTGCCACTTCAGCTCATTTTCTTCCTTCAAATTTCAGCCCCCTTGGTGTGAAGTTGCCTTGGGTCCTCGTTTCCCTTGCACCTTTACATCTCATAGCCATTGGAAGGTCACGTAATAATGTGAACAAAATCGGGTTTGTTCACGGGCTGAAAACAGGATGAAGGCTGAAAATGACTAAGGTAAACTAGGCATGTTTTTTGCACTTTAGCCATTGAATCCGATTGTTTTGGACCACCTTGAAGGTAGGTATTCATGGTCATGGATGGATCTCCATCATCCTCCCCTTGTTGAGGAGAATTTGCCCTCAAATTGTCCTTGGACTCATGGTGTAAGACCTTGCGAAGTAGCTCTTTAGCAGTGAGGAGTAAGTCCGAATGCTCTCGGTTCCTTTGGGGCTTAATTTTGTGGAGTTGGGACGGGCTTTGGGAGGCAAGGGTGATCTTCTTTCCATCCTTTTGAAAGGTATAAGTATTCAAATAGCCATCATGCATTACCTTTCAGTCAAACAACCATGGCCTTCCCAACAAAAGATGACATGCATCCATGGGGATGATGTCGCACCACAACTCATCTTGGTAACTTTTACCAATGGAAAATGAAATCAAGCACCTCGAATTTACTTGCAATCCTTTGCCTTGATTGAGCCATTGGATGTTGTAAGGATGGGGGTGAGCCGAGGCTTGGAGATTGAGTCTCTTCACCATGCTAAGTGAGGCCACGTTCGCACAACTGCCACCATCGATAATCACGGAGCACACTTGGCCATGGACCGTGCATCTTGTGTGAAATAGGTCTTCCCTTTGGTCCTCCTTGTCTCCTTTACGGCTACTCAAGGCTCTCCTCAACACAAGTAACTCTCCTTCGTCCGCCTCCTCCACGACCTCCTCCATGAAATACACCTCCTTGTCCTCCTCGTCCTTTTCCTCCTTAGTCGCTTCCCATTCGGCCGAGGAGATGACTCTCCTATTTGGACATTCCGAGGCTATGTGGCCTAGACCTTGACACTTAAAACATCTTCTTGTGTTTAAGGTTGTGGGGTTTGGACGGTTTGGAAGGGTTAGGCTCTTTTGAGGAGCTTGGTTCTTTTGTGTGGTGGGAGGGGTTGGACCCGTGGGTTTAGAAGGTGGGAAAGAGCTCCCCTTGTTGAAAGGTTGGCTCTCGGGAAAGGTTTCGGGAAAGTCTCTTTTGAGGGGTTTGCCTTTCTTTTGTTGTTCAACCTTGTGGGCTAAAATACAAACCTCATCAAAGGTAGTATATTGTTGCAATTCTACCACATGAGCATATTTAGGATCTAACCCTCCCAAATACCTCACTATGGTTTGCTCTTCGGGCTCCCTCAAGTCACACTTGATCAACAACTTCTCAAACTCCCTAGTATACTCCTCAACACTCATGTTACCTTGGACAAGGTTGTGAAGTTAGGAGTAGTTATCTTGTAGGTAAGATGGGGGTAAGAAACGGGCTTTAAGTTTGGCTCTCATTTTCTCCCATGTTCGAATCTTTCCCTTTCCTTGCCTAGCTCTTTCGGCACATAAGTTAGACCACCAAAGAGAAGCATACTTACGGAGTCTAATAGCAACAAGCTTCACTTTCTTTTCCTCCGGGATCTCCTTGTAGTCAAAAATCCTCTCTACGGTTTGAAGCCACTCCAAGAACTCGTCGGGGTCAAGCTTCCGGATGTATATTTTCAAGGGGATCATTTTCATTCTTTAAACTCAACTTCAAGGGAGGTAAGTTTCAAACAAGTTCATGCATGGCAAGGCTCCTCTTTGGTTCCAATATTTGAATTTCATGACAAAAGACACTTTATGGAGTTTTATTTGAACGTCAAAGTGCCATTTTCAAACGGGTTTTCCAAATGGGGATCAAGAGTACCTTGCATTTCAATGATGGAGACCATCATGAGAAGCCCAAGGACCATCACGCTCAGCCCAAGGAGGACTCACTCAAGCTTCAAGAAGTCAAAGAAGTTGCAAAACTTTGCCGGAAATTGGCGTTCATGCCCGAAGAGGTAATGCCGCCTTCATCCCGAAATTTCTCAATTTTTTATGTGCACTTTTGGCCAAACTAAAGTGGTCCCAAAACTTGAGGCTCCACATGGTTTTGAATCTTATGATGTCAGCTTTAAAATAAGCCCAATTTTATTTAATTTGGACGTCATTTGATTGGGCAAAGTAGCACTCAAAGGGAAGTTGTCCTGCTCCAGTCCAGTTCTGATATAGGTGTAATGTTCGGACCATAACGTTTGATCTACTTATCCAAATTGAGCAAATGAGCCCATTCTGGAAAATAGATTTCCAGGGCTTTCCAACAAGCCCAGAAGCACCTGATTTGGACGTGTGTGCTGAGAGTTATGCTCAGTTGAAGTGGAGGCTACTGCAAGGATTAAATGCTGGGCAAATGAAGAGACTTTGGTTACATGACATCATGTGGATGACATCATGCACGACTTGGAGTGTTCTAGATGGATGTCTTCAGCTGATTGGAAGTCTAGAATGTTCATTGTAACCTCCCCCATCCCTTTAAGTTGTGTCTTTTTATTTTTCCTAAGTCTTTTCAATTTTCTAGTTTTAATTGCTAGGAGTTTTTAAGTCTTTTGGTTATCTTGTTTAGCCTATAAATAGGTGGGTTATGTAGTTGCATTTGAATTCAGAGTGGTAAGCTTTCCCAAAGTGAAATACAATTACCTTTGAGTGTGATTCTCAAAAGTATTCCAAATCCCTAGTTCTATATCTTGAATTTTGGCAAGTTCAAGTGGTGTTCTAGGTTCTCTTCCTTTTCCAATTGGAGTGATTCCTTGGTGAAGACAAGAGAATTTGCCCAAGATCAAGTCCTTGAGTGGCTCCGTGAAGGATTATCTCAAGTGCAAGGTCTTGTTTATCCCTTTGTCCTCTTTTGTTATTATTCTTCGATCCATCTCAATCTATCTTCCATATTCACTTTTCTTTGGTTTGATTCTTGTTTGGAATTTGTTTGAGTTTGATTTGGTTCACTTACCGCCCACATATACATCATTTGGTATCAGAGCCTAGGTTGCCATGTGACCAAGTTTGCAGCCCAAACACATTTCCCAAACAAAAACACAAAAACAACTCAAACCAGCAAAACCGTGCAAAAACCAAGCATCCGCGGGCAGCAATTTGGCACGGCCACACCGTGCTCCCTAGCACGACCATGCCACCCTTGATTTTTAGTATTTTCAAAGCAGCACTCAAGCACGGTTCCCCAGTGCCCCATTGCATGACCGTGCCCTCCCTCCTCTTCTCCAAAACAGCCTTTTTCTAGCCTAAACACATAACCCACAAAGAACCCTTAAGCATTCATCCATCATGATTTCTCTTGGGAACTTGAGAAAAGAGATTGCTTTGATTGAAAAGGAGATGGTCATCCTTGAAACTCCAAAGTTTCGTGGCCAAAAAGAAGATTTCCCTTACTGGATTTCCAAAGTGGATCAAGTCTTCACTCGCTACAATATTGACGAGCAAGAGAAGTTAAGGTGGTTATCAAGAAGCTCCGAGGCCATGCGCTTGAATGGTGGGAAAAGTACAAGTATAAGAGGAAGAAGAGAGCAAAAAGTAAGATCAGAACATGGGATAAGTTGAGAGGTAAACTAAAGTATGCTTTTGCTCCAACCTCTTACTTACAGAAGCATCTTTTTCTTACCTTTGAGGGAAATGGCTTTAATTCCTCTTCTAAAGGCATCCATTTCAACAAGGGGAGTCCCATGAGTGCTTGTATCTCTAACTCTACTTCCTTCCTTTGCTTGGAGAAACCTAACCCCAACAAAGATGAAAAGATCCTTGGGGAGGAAGCTTCAAGCCTAGTTGACCTACCTCCTGTTTTTCGTGACTATGGTGATGAAGAGACCTTTGAACTTGAGGGACAAGAAGACTATTCATGTCCTTTGTCACTTGTGCTAGATCACCATTTAGATAAGGGAATAGCATGTGTTGCTCACTTTAATCCTTGTTATGACAATTTCATTGTTCCATTATCCCCACAATTAGAACCTGAACTAACCAAACTTATAACCATGGGGGGACAAATGGGAAACACAAGTGAGGGATAACCAAGAGGGATAGATAAGGAAGGCGAACATGGAGAACCCTTGATCTTTAAAGAAGGATGTTATGAAAATCATGGCGAATTGTGACCTACCTCCAATATTTGATGAGCTTGAAAATGAAGAACTCCAAGTGTCCGATTTGGAGCTATGTGGGGTTGTCGAAGGAATTGAGGAACTCTTGAGTCAAGAAGAATGCCCTCATTCACAACAAGAATTGAGGACAATTCTTTTCGAAGAAAGAGGGATTGATGTATATTTTCAAGGGTATCATTTTCATTCTTTCAACTCAACTTCATGGGAGGTAAGCTCCATACAAATTCATGCATGGCAAGGCCTTTCTTTGGTTCCAATATTTGAATTTCATGACAAAAGACACTTTATGGAGTTCTATTTGAACGTCAAAGTGCCTTTTTCAAACGGGTTTTCCAAATGGGGATCAAGAGTACCTTGCATTTCAATAATGATGGAGACCATCGTGAGAAGCCCAAGGACCATCAAGCTCAGCCCAAGGAGGACTCACTCAAGCTTCAAGAAGTCAAAGAAGTTGCAAAACTTTGCCGGAAATTGGCGTTCATGCCCGAAGAGATAATGCCGCCTTCATCCCGAAATTTCCCGATTTTTTGTGTGCACTTTTGGCCTAAATAAAGTGGTCCCACAACTTGAGGCTCCACATGGTTTTGAAGCTTAAGATGTCAGCTTTAAAATAAGCGCAATTTTATTTAATTTGGACGTCATTTGATTGGGCAAAGTAGCACTCAAAGGGAAGTTGTCCTGCTCCAGTCCAGTTCTGATATAGGTGTAATGTTCAGACCATAACGTTTGATCTACTTATCCAAATTGAGCAAATGAGCCCATTATGGAATATAGATTTCCAGGGCTTTCCAACAAGCCTAGAATCACCTGATTTGGACGTGTGTGCGGAGAGTTATACTCAGTTGAAGTGGAGGCTGCTGCAAGGATTAAATGCTGGGCAAATGAAGAGACTTTGGTTACATGACATCATGCGGATGACATCATGCACGACTTGGATGGATTTCTTCAGCTGATAGGAAGTCTAGAATGTTCATTGTAACCTCTCCCATCCCTTTAAGTTGTGTCTTTTTATTTTTCCTAAGTCTTTTCAATTTTCTAGTTTTAATTGCTAGGAGTTTTTAAGTCTTGTTTAGCCTATAAATAGGTGGGTTATGTAGTTGCATTTGAATTCAGAGTGGTAAGCTTTCCCAAAGTGAAATACAATTATCTTTGAGTGTGATTCTCAAAAGTATTCCAAATCCCTAGTTCTATATCTTGAATTTTGGCAAATTCAAGTGGTGTTCTAGGTTCTCTTCCTTTTCCAATTGGAGTGATTCCTTGGTGAAAACAAGAGAATTTGCCCAAGATCAAGTCCTTGAGTGGCTCCGTGAAGGATTATCTCAAGTGCAAGGTCTTGTTTATCCCTTTGCCCTCTTTTGTTATTATTCATCGATCCATCTCAATCTATCTTCCATATTCACTTTTCTTTGGTTTGATTCTTGTTTGGAATTTGTTTGAGTTTGATTTGGTTCACTTACCACCCACATATACATCACTTCCCTTCAAATTCCGGGACCTCCAACTTGATATCTTCGAAACTTGGAGTACTCCTCCTATTTCTTCTTGGTCTTCTAAAAGACTCATCATCACTTGAAGATTCAAGGTGATGACTTGCTTCTTGGTTATCTTCACCTTGGTCGGATTCGGAGGAGTTGGAGGAACGGGAACTGATGTAATCCTTAGAGAATCACAAGAATTAGGTGAAGAACACTTATGAAAACAAGAGAAGGAATGTGTGTTTCTCAAGTTTAGATTAAGTGTTTAGGTTTGTTTGAGATGGAATTAAGTTAACTGATTAGGAATCCACCTAATCCTTAACTTAGGGTCCTTAACTTTGACTAAGAATCCACCTAATCAAAAATTAAGATTTCCAAGATCACCCCCTTAAGTGACCAACTTAAGGATAAGCAAGGAAGGGATGAAAGATTAAGACTTCAAGTCTTAAGCTTAACACAAATTTTTGTATTCAAAGTTGAGTGTTTTCAAAAAGAAGGCTACAAGGCCATTAAATAGGCAAGGATGGCCGATCATAAGAGGTTTCCTCCCTAGGAGGGTAACCTTCTATGCTAAGTAAAATAGCTTACATCCGGTTCTAATATAATCCTAAACAACCGGTGTAATACCTTGACAAACAATTGAATACTAACTTTGCTAGCTAATTAATCAAGAATACAAGCTTTCCTTTTGCTGAAGGAAGTCCATTTCGGCGCCCACCATAGGGAGAAGGGAAAAATCTGAAGTTAACATGTGTCCTTGAAGTGGTCAAATCCAATTTTGCCTTGTGTTCTTCTCCCATTGGTTCACATGCGTCACATTCATTGGACCACCATGGAGTACGTGTGTAGGCTTATGACTGGACCCAAGATGTTGTTTTGAGGCTAAGCAAACCCTCTTTGCTAGGTAAAACCAGCCGGCTAAGCAAGGGATATGATTGGACCAAAATAAAGGTCCATCCGTACAGCGACACTCAGCTGCTTGTCGTGGTCCAATCGGGGCGATTTTTACCTTGTTAGAAAGCTGCTGAAGACTAGTTTAATCTCCAATTTGAATCATCTCATTTGGACTTCTGTAGCTCCCGTGATTAGCAAAATATTGAAGGTATATCACTGCAGGACAAAATCTGGATAGCCCGTGAAGATGCTTGAATTTCGTGGACCAAATGAACTCCAATTAACTTGAAACCACTTGGAATTGAAAGCTGAAATCCAGCTCTTGAAGGGAAGCAAAAAAATTGGACTTTTAAAACATATTTATGCCTCCATAATTAAGTAAACAAAACTAGGCTTAACATCGGATGATATCCCGGGTAAAGCAAAATGATCTTGCCTTGCCAAATGACTTTGAATCAAAGATTGGACTGATTTTCTGGGATCATTTGGGACCTCATGGACTAGATGATTAATCGTGGATGGTCCTCCATCAGGAACTCCTCATCTCTTTCCGTCTTCGCTTCATGGATTCTCCAAGTTGGCGATTCAGATACTCATTTTGGCCCTTGATTTCTTCATTTTGTATCCTCAATGACTCGTAATTCTTCATGAGGACTTCGAACTTCTCCTCCAAGGTCATGCTAGTTGCACTCATGTTGGAACAAGTTAGAATACCACAAACTGGTAGTGGCACGGCCGTGCTCAGTAGCACGGGGTGACCGTGCTTAGGTTCTGGATTTTGGGTGAAAGTCAGAATGTGGCTGGGGGAAGAAGTGGCACGGTCGTGCGTCTTGGCACGGAGGGGCCGTGCTGAAGTTCTGTTCAGTGAAAAATGTGGGGCACGGTTTTGGTTTTCTTTGTGGGGAAAATGTGTTTGGGTGATTGGAAGGGTGTTGGGCAGGAAGCTTAGGCCTAGGGAAGCCTTAGCTCTGATACCAAATATGATGTATCTCAAAGGGGAACAACCAAAGCAAACCAAATCAGAATGTAAGGAGAACAAACGGATTCAAGCTTCCTTTGTAAACGCAAGCTCAAACTAGCATAGTTTTGTGAGTGGAACAAAATCTAGCACCTCACTTGGATACAGAAACACCACCAAGTTTAGTACTAGGGTCGTTAACAACTCCTTGGATATAGAAACACCACCAAGGAGAGGTTAAGACTCTTGCTAGATCACCACCCTATCCGGCCAAAGATAGAGATAAACTAGAAGAGAGTTTTGAGAGTTCAAAGGAGCTAAGGCTCAACTTCATTCAAATGCATCAACTTATGAACATACAAGGCAGCAAGGGAGGTTTTATAATCCTCCTAAACACAAGCATTCGGCTTACAAAGTCAAATTAGAAGCTAAACTAGGCTAAAACCCGAAAACCAAAACAACACCAAAAACGGTTAGATTAAACCGTAGTTTGACAACATTTAATTGTTGATCTTGAGGCTGAGTTGTCGGCTTGGGAGGCTTGGGAGGACATAATCAGCTTCAAGGCCTTTAATCATGACCTTTGCAAGTGGATTAAACCTTGATAAGAGCAAAAGCACCTCAAAAAGAACAACATGCAGCTGGCTGTCTTTACCCGGGTAAAAGGGAGTTTCTTCCCTTAATTTGCTGGTTAATAGCTCCTTAGGTGTGTAATTTGGCTGAGGCTTTTTATGGCCACTTGATAATATTATTAATGCACTTTCAAGCCATAAAAGTTTCAGTCCAAATGGAGGAGCTTTGGTCGTCCAAACAGACCCATTTCCAGAACTGGGCAGAACTGAAACAGTTTTGAGCACTTGACTTCAACAGCTAATTTGAGGTAGCAAATGACCTCCAAATGACTTGCAATTGGTCTTATTGGAAAGAACACATCTTAAACTTAAAGTTAGGCCTCCTGCATCCCAATCATAGCCATTGAAAGGTCACGTAATAATGTGAACAAAACCGGGTTTGTTGACGGGCTGAAAACAGGATGAAGGCTAAAAATGACTAAGGCAAACTAGGCATGTTTTTTGCACTTTAGCCACTGAATCCGATTGTTTTGGACCACCTTGAGGGTAGGTATTCATGGTCATGGATGGATATCCATCAATTCATCAACCTTTTGAGGTGGCAGCCGTGTGAAACTTACCTCTCTTGAAGGGAAAATGAGTCAACAAGGTTTCTTAATGCTTAGAAAAGAGTTTAAGAAGGAAATTTTGTGTTTTGTAGCTTAAACTTTCAGCTTATGTATATTTAAGCTTAAACCGTGCACTACTTAGCTTAGGATTAGCTTAATGACTTTCCTTGCCTAGAAGGAAAGCTCATTTCGTGTTTTCTAAAGGCCTATTTAAGTGCCTTAGTTGTTCATTTTGAAAAACAGATTTGAATTTCGAATTTAAGAGAAAGACTTTGTGTCTTAAGTTTCCTTTAAATACTTAACTTGCTTATCCTTAATTAGGCCGATTAAGGTGGTATCCAAGTAAAGTCTTAACTCTTAATTAGGTGGTGTTTCTGTATCCTAATTAAAGTTAAGGGCCCTAAACTAGTGTTTGGTGGTGTTTCTATATCCAAACATCAGTTTTGAACTATCCATCTGCCTTGATATTCCTCACGGGTTTCAAGTACACTTTACTAGTTTTCAGTTTACATTGAATTCTGGTTTGAGTTTGCAATTAATCCCTTGAAGATACATCAAGTTCCTTTTCTTTTCCCATTTAGAATCCCTTGATTCTAAATCCCATCCCTACCTCACGTTGTTGCTGCCTCACAAACAGCCCCTAACGTACCACTTTCCTTGGTTTTTTCCTTGATTGTATTCTTCCTTGGTTTTAACCTTTCACTCTTAATTTGAGTTTTGGCTTGAACCCTCGGTAGGCACATCAGCTAGGTAGGATTCCATCATTAACTAAACTAATTACAACTGATGGAGGTCTGGCGGTCATCCCTCACTTCCAGAATGTTTAGGCAAGAACCAAAAATCAAAAACAAGCCTAGACATCAAAATACACCATGCTGTCAGGTCAAATTGCACTTAACCGTGAAATCTGGTCATGGTCACCTAATTTTGAGGTGACTTAAGTCCTTGATTTTGGTGCTCTCATAAACCCTAGGATGTTAAGTTTCTAATAAAACAAGTTTCAGCCTCATTGGAGTTCATTTGCTCATCCAAAATCTATGTTTAAGTCAAACTGCCCTGAAGACAGTTTACATCCAGATTTTACCCAGTTTTGGAGATCATATTTCTTAATCTTCCATGAGGTTTAAGTGTCCAATTTTTGCATCCCTGAAAAGATTAACATCTTAGCTTTCATTTCCAATTGGAATTACCAGATTTGGAGTTCAATGGGTTAGTGAATTAAGCTAATTAGTAAACCTGTGCTGTTTTGGAGTCCAATCTGCACGGTTTTGGGAATCAGGCTGAATCAAGGGGTAAATGACGTCCAATTGCTATGATTCAAAAAGGAGGGTAATCTAGACATCTTGAGGTTTCCATCCATGTAAGAAACGTAGCAATTAGTCAGCATTTGATGTGTCAAGCATGCCTGACAAATTGAGGCAGAAACTAGCTAGTTGACACCCGGTTACTTAGCCTAATAGTTTTCCTCCTTCAAGGGGTTTGCTTAAGGTGTGTACCTACCTACTAGGTCACCTAGAGCTTCTTGGTAAGCTGCCACCCAGCCACATAGGTGAGTGACACGTGGAAGCAGGAAGAAGGCGACACATGTCAAGCAAAGAACCGGCCACACACAAGCTACTTGGCAACTATGCATTCAAAGCTCTTTTGAAGTGGCAGCCGTGCCTCTCTTACCTTCCTTGAAGGGAAATTGAGTCAACAAGGTTTCTTAATACTTAGGAAAGAGTTTAAGAAGGAAATCTTGTGTTTTGTAGCTTAAACTTTCAGCTTTTGTATGTTTTAGCTTAAACCATGTATTACTAAGCATAGTGATGTATGTGTGGGTGGAAAGTGATCCAAATCAAACTCAAACTCAAAACAAACCAAAGTGAAAAGAGAAATGAAAGATGGATGAGATGGAAGAAGATCTTCACCACACAAGAAAAGGATAGAACAAGATCTTGAAATTGAGATAATCCTTCACGGAGCCACTCAATGACTTGATTTTGGGCTAATTCTCCTGTCTTAACCAAGGAATCACTCCAATGGAGAAGATAGAGAACCTAGAACACCACTTGAATTTGCCACAATTCAAGATATAGAACTAGGAATTTAGTTGCGCTTTTGAGAAACACACTCAAAGTACTTGTATTGCTTTGGAAATTTCTTACAATGCTGAAT